>JAASFQ010000130.1:0-42290 GCA_023333845.1 Globisporangium polare | reverse complement strand
CTTCTGAGATCAAACAGCAAAAGCAAGATGAAGGTGACGGTGAAGCGGTGGCACGGTGTCGCCACGTGGCAGTGGGGCGTCGACGAGGAGTGCTGCGGCATCTGCCGCTACGCGTTCGAGGCCTGCTGTCCGGACTGCACGCTGCCGGGCGACGGCTGTCCGCCAGGTACCCCTGTGCTGCTATACTTTCGCGTCGCTGCAATGCGGTGCCCATATTGAACTGCTTCAGTGTGCTACCGATCGACTGACTCGTGAACACTTGTTGGTATGCAAACAGTGTGGGGCGCCTGCAAGCACGCGTTCCATATGCACTGCCTGATGAAGTGGCTCGAGTCGCTGCAGTCGGCGCGGCAGCACTGCCCCATGTGCCGCCAGGAGTGGAAGTTCCGCAACGACTGACCGCTTGTCCGGGCTGCTGCATTATGACAACGCTCTGCCACGCAAGCCCACGAAGTCGCCGCGTTTGCTAGGATACATGCAATTTCTCTCCTTTTTTATTATTATTTCCACGCACTCAATGCCGATCCGTTCGCTTGCACCATTAAGCCGCATGCGCTGCTGCGAGAGGCTCGTCTTTGCTTGCTCTACTTGTTTCTTAATGTTGCATGATCTTGTTGAGTTTGATGGTGCGCTCGTGGTAGAGTACGCGCTGCGGCAGGTACTGCGCGCTGAACTGCGCAACGTCCACTTCGCCGTGAGCAAACTGGAGCGCGAGGTCGTCGGACGTTGCGTCGAGCTCCTTCGTCGCTGTGGAGAGCTGGTCCAGCAGCGCATCTGGGCGGTGGCGCTACAGCCACAGAAAGAAACAAGCACATGTGTGAACATACCAGGCATGAGTAAATGGTAGAAGCATGCACAGTTACTGATAATGAACGCACCGCAAGCACGCGGCTCTGGCGGGACTGCTTCTGCGCGAGCAACTCCTGCGCCTCCCGCAGCGACGACCGTAGTGCCTGGACCTCGACCTGCAGCGCGCGCATTTCGCTCTCGTGAGCCAGCGTCGTCTCGGCGATGCGCATGTTGCCCGTCATCACGTCTTCGCGGAGCTTGCTGAACTCTTGAACGGAGTGCAACTTCTTCACGAATGTCCTGAGTGCGTGACGGTCCGTCGCAAGCGTTTCAAGCTGCGAGACGCTAGAATAGTAGAGCGTCACGACCCACGTACAGGACAAGTCAGAATCAGTTGGTCCAAGCATCGGGAGCAAGAAGTCAACAAGGGCTATACGTACGACAGCTCTTCAAGTTCGGGGAAGATGGCTGGGATCACAGGCATCTGCGTGCGAGGCAGGGTCTTCGCCTGCTGCTGCTGTTGCTGTGGGATAGATGCAGTCGACGCTCTCAGCTGCGACTGCTGCTGTTGCTGGTAGCCTCCATTGTACGGACTCTGCTGCTGCTGCTGCTGCTGGTTAAGCTGGGAGAGACGCACAGGCGAAGCTTCAACGCTGCTTGGTGACGGTTGGTTCGCTTGCGCAGAGGAAGCAATGCGACGAAGCTCTTTCACGATTTCTGACACTGTGAGGGTGGCAATAGAAATGAGCGAGTGACAACGCCATTCAGTTTCTGTTTAATACGCCACTACACATGAATTGTGAATAGCGAGGAACGCACCTATTCGCCCAAGATCCGAGTGCGCAGTCCACTGGTTCAAGTCCGGATGTCCCTGAACATTGCCTGCTACATCCAGCCACGGGTGCTGCAGCGGAATCGATACCTGTACAAATGCCCAGAGCACATTTGAGAGATCGGACGATCTCTCTTTACAACGATGCACCACCGCGACGTACCTTGACTTGCGGCGCCTTCATGGGGAAGTCGCCCGGAAGCGTTCTGACAGATCCCAGTGGCACATCACGTCCGTTAGTTTCCCTCCTATGGGTAACATTGGTAACTGATTGCCCTACTGCATAAGATCGCCTTACAAAACGAGCATCAGCGGTCCACGCGACGTGTCTGCGATCGCGACTTCAAACGTCGTCTGCTGCTGGTTCTTCGCGCGGCCGCCTGCGCGCACCAGACTCGCGAGCTGGCGTCCTCTCCTGTTGTCCGCAATCGCGTCCCCCGCATAGGCATATAGGCACACATGCACACACACACACACACACACACACGCAACGCACGCACTCTGTTAGTGCAAGCATTCGTATTACCCTCTTTCACAGAGCGCACACATGCACACTGAGAGAGGAGCCAAGCTCGTCGTTCGATCGTTCCAGTCGCTTGTGCTCTCTATCAGGTTCGGATCACAGCCACACACGATGACGAGGAAACACGCAACGTACAGGCGCTCGAGCTCGCTCTGGTGGGTCTCGTGGTGGCTCGCGCGATACGTGGACGACGCGGCGGAGCTGCGGAGCCACGACATCGTCTCCCAGCTCTTCCTCTTCTTGGTTGCTCCCTGGTTCTTCTTCGTCTCAATAATCCCATCGCACGTCACACAAAGAAACAGTAAAGTGACCTTCTATTTAAAGCAGGTCTTGTACTTCAGGTGGATACTGTGTCTGTCGACCAAGAGTCTGTGCGACAGGAGTGTGTGTTGGTGCAACTTCAAAGTTCAACTTTAAGCTTCAGCTAACCATGCAACAACATGCAAAAATCCAGCCAATCTAATCGCGGTCGATGACGCCGCGGCTGTTGCCGATCGCGAAGCGCATCTGCTTCGTCAGCACCTCCTTGGACGAGTACGCCGGCAGGTGGAGCGTGTTGGTGCACGTGCGCGCGAAGGGCAGCGCGCGGTCGACGTCGTCGGTCTCGACCACGCGCCGCACGACCTCGAAGACGGGCTTGAGCCCCTGGAAGCCACCAGGCGGCAGGTTCGGACAGCCCGTGGCGTACAGCAGGAACGCGCGCCGCTCGCGCACACTCATCGCGTCCAGGAACTCGACGAAGAACTGCACAGGCGCGCTCGCGCTCGTGTACCCATGTGCGAGCTTCATGGTCTTGAGCAGCGACTCGGCGTCCCACTTGATGTCTGCATCGCCGCACAGCAGCGAGAGCAGCTCCGGCACGAAAAGCAGCTTGAGCTTGTCGAGCGGCAGCACCTCGCTGATACCCTCGCGGAACGCGAGCACCTGCGCTTCGATGCCCTGCGCGAACCAGACGTTCAGCACGCTGTCCACGTACTCGCCCAGGTTCGCGGCCGTCACCGCAGTGTCTTCACCGCCAGCGAACAGTGGCTCCTGTGAGAGCGGCTCGATGAACGTGAACGACACAGCTTCGAGCCAGTCGTCCAGGTCCATACTATCAATCTGCACACCCTTGACACCTCGCTCGAGCTTCTTCGCCGCGTTGCGCATCAAGAGCAGAATCTTCCCGGGACTCAGGAAAATGTCGGCGACCTCGTCGATCGCAAAGCTCTCGCCGACCACGAGCTTCATGAATTGCGTCGAGAGTGGCAGTGGCAGAATGCGCTCGTCCATCAGCGCCTTGCCCGCGAGACGTCCCATCATGCGGAACCGCTCGATCAGCTTGCTCGATGGCTTCGCGTCGGGGAACGGGAACAGTCCGTTCGGGTGGCGAATCACTTCGTCCTCGCCGTCAGCCCCACCACTGCCGCTGTCCATCTTCTCGTCGCCCGATACCCAGCACCGGACGTGCTTGCGCTTGTTCTGCTCAATCGACTGCAACGCCAGCGCCGTCGCCGAGTAGAACGCCGCGGTCACACCCGAGCCGTACCCTTTCTCGCCGACAAAGACAATATCCAAGATCGCGCGGCGCTTCGCGTGCATCTTCATCACGGCCTCCGCTGAGCTCAGGATATTGGCGCGATGCACTTTCACGCGCTCCTTCGGGATCGGCGTGATCGTGATCTCCTGGTTGTGGATGCCACCACCAACGATACCCCCGCCGCTGCTGTTCATCGCTCCACCACCGCTACCGTCGTTATTGCCGTTGTTGCTCTCCTCCATCTGCACCTGGTTGCGAAACCAATGCAGCGATCGCGTGCAGCCGAACGCCGTCGCACGGAAGAGCTTCTCGCGGAGCTCGCGCGGGAAGAAGAACCGGCACTGCGTCACCATGCGGTCGCACCACTTTGGGTAGATACCACTACACACCGAGAGCGCATCCTGGAGCTGCGTCTCGAGCTTATTGTACAGGCGTGGACTTGTCCACACATCTTCGTGCACAACTGCGCTACCAGCCTTGAACTCAAACAGATAATGAAGCAACCGCACCGCGCTGGATACGGACGAAGCCCGCAGTAGTTGCTGTCCTCCAGTTAGGGACGACACTTTGGTCTCGAGCCACTCGAAATCGTCCAATGCATCTCTCGCGTCGCCGCTCAAGTGAACCAGATCTCCAAATCGCTTGGGCGTCTTGCTCTTCTTCTTGGATCTCTTCGTCTTCTGCTCATGAGATGATGCTGCTGCTACTGCTGACGGTGTCGTCGGAGTCGGAGGCACCCAGTCTACTGTGAAATCACAATACACTTTGTACAAGAACTTCCAAGGCGGCAGCGATGAAGAAACCTGCACTGCCATCTTTCCAGAAGATGGCAATCCGGAGGACGATTCCTGCAGCTCCTGCAGACACTTGAGCACGTTCTGATCCGCCGGAAACTCGCGCAGCATCAAAAGCTTGCTCTTCGCCTTGCCGCCTGCCGGTTCAGCTGTGGAAGTAGATTTGTCCTCTACTTCTGGAGTGACAGCTTCCTGTTTGCTCTTCTGTTCTTCATCGCCACCAGCAGCCAGTTTCGCCTCAGAGTACCCAAGAGAACTCAGGTACTTGAGCACGAGTTTGGACTTGACAGGATCTTTGCAGAACGAGGTCAGCACGTCCACAAAGCCGTCAAAGTCCAAACCTCTTCGATTCGATGCCACGGTCGCAAACTTCGAGAACAGAATGCATTGCTCAACGGAGCTGCTGGCGCTCCCACCAATTCCAGAGCGACTGCCGTGCTTGGGCCAGTTCAGCCCACGTTTCATAAACGCGCAGAACTTTTCAATGTCCCAGAGCATGTCCGGTACGTTCTTGACTGCATCACTGAGCGGAGCTGCGAGCTTCCTCTTCTTCTTCTTCGGGGACGATGCAGTTGTCTCAAACGCCTTGAAGGCTCCCAACAAAATTGACCTGACGCGTGGCTTGAGTTCATAGTCGTCGGTCTCTGGACTCTTGGACTCGCACACGAGCGTCAGTGCCTTGTTCGTCTGGGTTGCATCATCTAAGAGTTTCGCGCTCTTGCGTGACGCGTTGATCCCGATCCGACTGGCGTTGCTGCTGCTGATCACGTGCTCGAGCTGCGCATCGCTGTTCTCACGACCACCATACGCAAGGTTCAGATTCACCTTCGGAGCCGAGACACAGACCCACTCAGGCTTATCTGCGCCGTCTCTCTTCAGATACTCCATCACCGCTTCGTTCCGCGCCGCGTCTTCCTGCTCACCTGGTCTCTTGTGTGTACCACCACTGCTCTGGGCCGCGCGAGATCTCGACAGCGGGCTCGATGTTCTCGAATTCACAGCACTGGGTGCTTCACTGCTCGGCTCGACAGCCTCTCGCTCAGCTACTGCATCACCAGCTGTAGCACCTGTCTGTGAAGTCGAAGCCAACGCACTCGCTGTCGCTGCGTTGATAATTGCAGCTTCTGCGTCCTGTCCTTCTGCTTCGGCACCGCCGCCACTCCCACGAGAGACTCGAGAGATCAGCTGTCTCAACTGGTCCATCGCAGATCCAGACGCACCACCTTCGCTGGCAGCCTGCTGGAACGCACGGTGCAGCGCACCTCCGGAGGCGCCACCGCCAAACAATCGGTCGTGTCCTCCACGACCAGACGCCATCTGCAAAGCAGCTAAGAGCCGAGAGCCACCCGCGCCATTGCGAGAGCCGTTGATGAAGTTCATCACGCGGTCCTGCTGCACTTTCACGGTCGTGGGCGGTTGGTCGAGGCCAAAGGAGATGTCGACGTTCACGGTCGATGACTCGCGGATCGACTCGAGACCCGAGGGAAAGCTCTTGATCGTCCCCGCGACGTACAGGTCCTTGACAGGCGAGTCGCGTGGCGGACAGATCCACACACGGTCGCCCACTGATCCAGCGATCACTGAGCTGTCTCGAGCTGGGAACATCCGACGGATGCTCATGGCTTCAATCAGGTCTTCCTCATCCTCTTCATCGGTCGATTTCACTGCTGCTGCTGGCGGCGGGTACCGAATGCGATCTTTCTTCACGCGGACCTTCTCGACGTCACGGTTCACCTTGACATCGAGCAGCTCCAGACCGTCGCGCTCGCCCTTGTACACCTTGGTGACTTCGCCCAGAGCGCCATCCACCTCCACAACGCTGCCCACCTGCGGCGCGCTGGGGCGCTTTCGCAACATAGCTGCCGGCACTTTCTGGAAAACCTTCTTGCCAGTCGTCATGAGCTGAACAGTGTACACACACTGCGGCTTAACGATGGTCTCGAACTTCCCAGGCTTGCTACTGCGCTTCGACTTGTCGTCCTTGCTGCTGCTGCTGCTGCTGCTTGGTGGAGACTCGATGATCGAGGCAGCATACCACGCTCCCTTGAGCTTGCCCATGCTCACCGGTCCGTCATTGCGCACCTCGACGTCACAGAGCTTCGACTCGCTGCCTTCTTCACCTGGGATCTTGGTGCTCAGTGAGAGCTTGCGCTTGCGCTTGTTGGCTGCCTTCCGCTTCTTCTTGCTGTCCTTGTTGGGAGTGTCGTTCTTCTCAGAGATGATCGAGCCAAAGAGCTCGAGGTTCATGCTCACACTCGGAAACACATCAACGCTGCCGCAGAGCTTGTACTGGGAATCGTGCAGCACCATCTCGACAATGTCGTCCTCGAGGCCTCCGACTGGCTTGAGCAGGTGGAACGATCGCTTCGCATCATACCCGCAGACCCAGAACTTCTTCCACTTGCCGTCGATCACTTTCTGGACACTGTGACCGACAAGGTTGACGTACAGCTGCGACAGTTTCTTGTCGTGCACGGGCAGACAGCGCGCGACTGTCCTCTCAAACGATTGGAAGTGAGTCAGTGGCGACGAGTGGATCGTCTTGACCGTCGCTTCTTCATCCTCTTCACCAACATCTTCAAGCACATCTTCTTCGCCGTCGCTCTCGTCGGGCTTGAGCCCCTTCTCCACGCTGGACTTCGCTGCGAGCGTGTCGCTCTTTGGGATGCGAGAAAAGCTGATCTTGAGCTGTCTTGTGAGAGGGTACAGCTCACGCCCCTTGCCAGGGTTGTACGACACAACGGGGAACGATTCTTCGTGCGTGATGATGCTCTGAAGGCGGAACACCAGGTGCTTCAAACCCTCGGGACACCGCTGGAAAGCCTGCAGCAGCAACTTCACTCTGCTCTCGTTCAGTTGCCGATCGGGCGCAACAAACTGGAGCACGGCTGGCAGTAGCTCCGACTGCTTGAACTCGTACGTCGTGATCGAATTCGGATGCTCAAAGAGCTCGACCAAGTCCACCACGGCGAGCTCGCGCTCTTCAGATGTCGAGTCATCGTTGATCTCGCGCATCCGTCGCGCCAGGTTCTTAAGCTTGTGCAGGTGTAGCATGCCGCTCTCGATCATGTTGGCTCGCAGCGCATCGAGCAATTCCAGTCCTCGCTTGAAGATCGTGTCGCGCGGTTGGGCTCTGGATGAGGAAGACTGCTTGTTAGCTGCAACTGGGCTCATCCAGCTGGACGAGTCTTCATTCAGCTGCTCGATCTGTTCGCAAATGCCACGTCGCTCAATCTGGTAGAAGATCGACGACTCGGCTGACGACTTGCGCACGATGGCCTGCAGGATCCGCAGTGCCAGGATGTAGGATGACAGGTTCGCCTTGAGCTGGCTATTGTTCGAGTGGGACGCATGCTCATGGCCTGCCTTTGAAATCTTTCCGTAGGTGTTACCAGCGCTAACAGGCTCATGCTGGTGTTCGCCCAGCTTTTGTCCCTGCAGCAGGAAATGGATCATGTCAAGCACGAGCACGACGTCAACGTCGTTCAGGCCTCGAAGGAGCTGGGACGGGGCCATCTCCATGACACACGCAAGCGTGGAGATCACCGACCGCTCGACATTCTGAATGTCCATATCGTGCAGCACAGCGAGCAGGCACCACAGGATCGCGTGGCTGAAGTCGTAAATCTCCCTCGCGGAGGCAACAAAGCCCTGTCGTCGAAGCGCGGCTTCGTCTTCCTTGATCAAACTGTCTTCCTTGCTATCGGCGTTGTCTGCAGCCCTTGGCTTTACATCCTTGCTCTCTTTCTCCACAGCCATCGCCTCGGCTTCGGATGAGATCGAGTCAATGCGGCGCTTCTTCGTAGAAGCCTTCTGTGACTTGCTCTTCTCCGGGAAAGAAGCTTTTTTCAATGCCGCACTCTCGCTCGTCTTCTTCTTTGCGTCTTTGCTCTCCTTGTAGTGGCCTCCATCATCGTCTTCTTCCCCTTCATCTCCCTCTTCGTCACTGGGGATCTCTTCGTCGTCGTCATAGTGCTCATGTTCGTGAGATTCGTCGTCGTGCTCATCGTCCTCTTCGCCGTAGTCCATGTAGTACCCTTCATCGTCTTCGTCTTCCTCGTCATCGTGGTCCATTTCATCGTCCATCATTTCGTCATCTTCGTCGTCGAATTCGTCGTCGTGGTCGTTTGCAAAGAACCACGTGCGCGCTCGCACGGTCGCGTGATCCTCGCCCTCGGAATTCTCACTGTCGTCCTCTGCTTGGATCGCATTCCGGTGGATGTCCAGCATTTTCTTCACGGCCGATGGGAGCTGGTTGGTCGATGATGGCACGGAGGCATCATCTTCGGTCTGACTTCCAGGAGCGGCTGAGGTATCACTGACGCACTGAATGGACTGAATCACGTTCTTGCCGTTGCGGTCGGTCGCGTAAATGCTTGCACCGCACTGCAAGAGGAATGAGACAATGTCACAGCGCCCGACCTTCGCCGCAACGTGCAGTGCTGTCCCCTCGGGACCCAACTGATGGACATCTGCACCGCGCTTGACAAGGTACTTGACCATCGCCAAAGACGCATATTCGGTCGCAACCTGCAGCGGTTTGTCGATCTCCTGGCCGTGGACGTCGAGAATGCGTGGGAAATTCAGATCAGCGCCGTCCTTCAGCAGCGCGCTCACTGCTGGGACCGAGTCAGCTCGAATGAAGTCGAGCAGCAGTGTCGCTAGTACATCAGGGTCAGGTGCTGAATCCAGTCGAGCTCGGTTACGCGGACTCGTGTGGTGGCTCTTGCTCCCACTGGAAACCTTGGGATCGGTCGTTGGAGGTGCTCCGGTTGAATGCTTCCTGCATACGAGACGAGCGAGCAGCGCAGTCAACTTGAGCGCGCTGGTCCCCAATGACGACGACGCGGACCGCAAGAGCGGCAACACGCCGTCAAACAGCGAGGTATAGATCTTCTCCTGGACGAAGAACGACACGAGCTGCGGGCGGTTGTCAAACAGTTGAAAGAGCAGCGAGATCATCGCCTGGCGTGATTCCTCCGACTCGTCGCCGCTTTCATTCGTCACCACTGCGACAAACTCACGAAGCACGTCCGCTGTCACCAACTCTGTGATCACCTCAGGCTGCTGGAACGGGATGCGGTGGAACACAAGCAGCAAGCACTTGGCGGCCTTGACGTGCAGCGCCACGTGCTTGTGCGTCAAGATCCTGCGCAGGAGAGCTACCGTCTGCGTCGCCAGCTCCAGTGACATGACGCCGTCTTGCTTCTTGGATGTCTTTTGTGGCGACGAAGTGGTCGCAGGCTTCTTGGTATCAGGTGAGGCTCCCACAGGATTCAGGATACTGGTACTCCAGCGCATGCGGACGCAGCACTTCTGCAGCAGATCCATCGATGTGACGATGATGCTCGGGTGGAAGCCGCCCTCAGGCGCCACGAGCCGCGCGACAAAGTCCAGGTAGGCGCAGAAATGGTCGCCGCTCACGAGCTCGCGCAGCGCGTAGCTCTCTGTGTTGCACACGCTCGCCATGCCGTTCAGACACTCTTCGACCACCATCTGCGCGCTTCGAAGACTGCCACCAGTCGCAACACCAGTCTTGCCTTCCCACTGCAAGAGGTCGTTCAGGTACAGACCCACGACTTTCAGTACGACGGCGCGGCCAAAGAGGCTGCGGTCCATCTTCATGAGGTAGTTGATCGACTGCACGGCCAATAAGCGCACCTCCACGGAGTACTTGTGCTGCTGCTGGCTGAAGATCTCGCCCAAGACGTCAAGCAGTTCAGGGTCTTTCGCGGAACTCGAGGCCGCCGCCGACGCGCCAAAGCCGCGGATGAACAGCGACGCGCCGCGCATGTCACCCCACTCGGAGTCCGTCGATGCGTCCATCATTGCCAGCGTGTGCGTGAGCGTCTGCAAAGTGTCGATCAGCTTGCTGCTCTTAGGCTCGGTTGCGAGCTTCCGGAGAACGTCGCTCGAGACGCCGTACGCGCTCTTCTTGGGCTTTGGAGGTTTCGTGCTCTTCAACAGGCTCTTCGCAGCAGCTTTCTTGGGCTTGGCGAGCGCCTTCTTGACTCCACGCTTCGCCTTCATAGGGCTCTTGCGGCGTAGTGGGCGCGCAGAGTTGCACTCGGGACACGTCGTCTCACTTGCGGAAACGGTGTCGTCACTGTCGCAGAACCTGCATTTCCACGCCGTACTTGCATCGCTCAACTCTCTGCTCTCGCCGCCGTCGTCGTCGTCTTCGCTGTCATCTTCACTGTCGTCTTCACTTTCATCATCATCGTCGTCATCGCCTGACTCCTCGGAGTGCATCCCCACAGAGAGCGATCGTCGCCCAATCGTGAGCGCCGACTGCATGGTCGCCTGTGGGTTGATCGTGCCGCAGACCGCGCAGATCCGCATCCCCGGTGGGTTCGTCATCGTGCACGCGACGCAGCTCCACACAGCCTTCGCATCGGGACTTCCGCCAAAGAGCGCGCTGAGTCCAACGCCCGGCCGCTTCGCGCGCGTCGGTGGCGTCGGGTTCGTCGTGCCGCACATCTCGCAAAAGGCGCGCAGCGCGTCGTTCAGATACGTACACGCGGGGCATCCCCACTGCTGCTCCTCTTCTTGTTCTTGTTCTTTCAATTCGTCGACATCGCGCACTACAACCTCCTGCTTCTCTTCGCTCTGGTCTCCTTCGCCATCACCACCGCTGCTATTTCCGCTTGTACTGGTCTTCTTCTTCTTCTTCTTCTTGCCGCCACTGGCTTTCGCGGGCTTCTTCTTCGCTGGCGGCTGTAACTCGCTCTGGTCATCATCGACGTTGTCTTCTGCACCGCTGTTGCTACCTGAAGCGGCGGTCGGAGGCTCCGAGTCGTTGGCGGCCTCGCCGTTAGCGCCGCTGTTGCTATTCCCACCACTGCCTCCGCGACTCCTCTTGCGCTTCCCGCGGTGTCGTCGTCCACTGTTCGAACCGGAGCCGCCACCACTAGCACTAGTACTAGCACTAGTAGCACTGCTGCTGGTGCCTTTAGCAGTCGGGGTCTGCAGCCCCGCGGCCGCGACTGCTGCCGTTGCCGCAGCGCCGCTGTCGCTCGCGCCGTCGCTCATTCCGCAATGAGACGCTTCTCGATTGCTCGAATGAATTGGTCTTTTGCTTTGTTTGTTCCAACCAGCCGAACGAACCAAGGCGGGCTGTTCCGAAAAAGAGTCCATAACAAGCAGCTAAGTGTTCCAGAAAGGAGTCCATCCCAAGCAGTTAGTTGCTGAAAAGGTGGCGGGTAATTGCTACATTGATGCCGTTATGAACCGCATGATGACGTTGTTGAAGTTGTCAACCACAGAGCTCCGTGGCGTTGATGGAGCGCTATTTCGAGAGCAACCGTGGCGGCCATCAATATGGCAACCACCGCCACTTGCCACGAGCCAGCGCAGCCACATTCCTCGCCACCGCCAATGGAGCAACTGGGCGCCTCGCGCACGCGCCGTGGCAGCATCGGCCTCGATGGCGCCGAGTCCCAGTACTGCGACCTCTCTGTAGGGTATTTCGATCAATGTTCCATGCGTAACACCAGTCTTGCGTGATGTCAACGCTGATTGTCACGTCCCCGCCGCTGCTGATTATACACAGGGGCGCAGGCTCGCGGCAGCGCAGGTCGAGCGCACGCTGCGCGTGTTCGAGACGGCGGAGGCGATCGACCTCTCGAACAACGAGATCGAGCGGATACCGACGACGATCCCGTCGACGCTCGTGGCGCTCGACGTGTCCTTCAACCTCATCACAAGCGCTGAAGGTATCGACAGACTCAAGAACCTCCAGGAGCTCCACCTGGGCTTCAACAGGCTCATGGACGTCAGCGTGCTCGAGTACTGTCCGCGGCTGCAGCGGCTCAATCTCAGTGGCAACCGGTGCGTTCCATGTTGTATCTAACTGTGACGTCATGACCGAGGTTTTTGATTTAGGAGCTTGTATATAAGCAGGCTCATGAACACAAAGGGGCTCGAGACGCTCGTGTACCTCGAGAACCTCGACCTATCGGAGAACCTCATCGAGTTGTACGTCCTCGCCCTAGATCTGCAGTATATGGTCTGGCTAGGCAGCCCACTCATACGACTTGTCGTCAATGCGTCGCTATAGCCCCGAAGCGCTCCGGCCACTGTCACTCAACCAGAACCTGACGCACCTGACGCTGCGCGGCAATCCCATTGCGCTGAACCCGAAGAACGACCACCGCGTGATGCTGATCGACATGATCCCGAGTGTGCTGGTGCTTGACGACAAGAAGATCCGCAGCGCAGTCAAGTACAAGAGCGCCGAGGGCACTGCAGCCTCCAGGTCGCTCTCTTATTGTAAGTTCATGCAATGAGGTAGTTACGAATCAAAGTCAAGCCTTCGTTACACCATTAACCTCTCTTTCATGCTATCTGTTGTGGTTACTAGCACGCTTGTACGACGATAAGAAGCAGTTTATCATCCAGAACCGCAACCGGCCGCACCCGGCGACAAGGGTCAAGCCGCTCATCGCGGGCGACACGATGAGCAGGTACGACGGCACAATGTTCCTGCAGCCGGCGGTCGAACCTTCGCACGAGCGTGTACGGTCACAGCAGCTTCAGCAGCAGCAAATATACCAAGAACTGCCATTATCGCCATCACCACTCAGTCAAACAGCAACAGCTAATGGCGGAGTGAAAGTCCTGAACAGTACGGAGGTTTGTTCACCACCGCCAGCACCAGCAGCTCCTTATATGAGCCTTTACGACCGCCTCGCACAGGCGAACGAACTGCAGCAGCTCACGAAGAGCACACTTCCGCCGTCCAAACCCATCGAGAGCACCAGACGACCGAGTGGAATGAACAACACTGTCGGTCAACAACAACAGCCAGCTGATAAGGCAAAGCGGGCTGGAGGCGTCACCGCCACCAATTACAACACCATCCCAGCCAAGCCGAGCTCAGCTGGGATTTCTCCGTCTAAGAGCACGACGCGAGGTTCGTTTGCTCAGCTCCCGACCGATTTCGCTTGTCAGGATAGTCTCATTAACAAGATCCACCCTTGCTTACCTTTCCGCACACAGGCTCAGCTCAGCGTTCAGCAGCTCCAGTCCGAGGCATTCCGCCGGGTGCGTCGGTCCACCCACATCAGCAAAGAGTCAACACAAACACAGCAGTAGGAGCATCACAGCCAAAGCCGCTCCAAGCTGGCTCTGCAGCTGCTGCTGGAGCTCTTCCTTCTTCTGGACAGCACCACACTTCACAGCTGCGAGACGAGAAGCAGCAGAACGTGCTGAGCGTGATCCAGAACCTCATCCAACACAAGAAGCAGACGCTCGCGACGCTCGCTCGGGCCTCACCTGTCGCGACCTAGAGAGCAAGATCACCATCCGCAATAGAATTAACATCATCGACGAATTCAGCCACGCGTGGCTTGGATTAAGGCCTCCGACTTGTATTGCATCATCCCTGTCTCGGGGTTTATCCTCCCGAAGCGTCCGTGGCTCAGTTACAATGATTTCAGTTGCTTCTCACGTCGGCGTCACAGGCTGCCGCGCCGAGCAGCTCAATGCAGTTGACCGCTGGAAAATAGTGGACCTCGTCGCGTCTCATGTCCACAAAGCGCAGCTCCCCCGGTGCAATCGCCACAAGCGCGTGGTCATCACTTCGCGGTCGCTTCCAAATGGAGCCAGTCGATTTCACTTTCGCTTTGAAAATGCTCGTGGGCCGTTGGGCGACGCCGCGCACGAGCCGCGCGTACAGGATCTCGTCCGAGATGAGCTCGTCGACGAGGCAGCGCAGGTTTTGGAGACTGAGCACCTGGCGCATCTTGCGGTGCAGCGCCCGGTCCTGGATCCCCGGGTTGCACATCACAATGTTCACCACCTTGCGTTTGATCATGAGCTCGATGCGCGTGTTCCGCGTGCCGTCCAACAGGAACCACGGCCGCGCGACGATCGTCTGCTGCTTGTCGAATCGAAACTGCAGCTTCTCGTGACTCGGTGGCGGTTGGCTGTTGGTGTTTGTACTGCTGCTAGTGCTGCAGGGACTGGTGCTGGCGATGACTCGGTACGGGTGCAGCGTCCAGAGCTCACCGTGCTCCTTGAGCACGAAGCGAACTTGCGCGTACCCATTCACTTCGATCACGCGGCCCTCGCTGACGAGCCCATCCAGCTCATGGCGAATGAAACGCGCTTGTATTCTCGCACTCCGGCTGATGGAATCGGAACTCGGTTGACTTGCCACCACTGTCGTGTGAACTCGATCACAGAGTTCGTCGAACGAGAGGCCATTTGCTGCTACTTCTTGTAAAGCGCCGAACACGAGCGACGACACGATTAGCTTGTAATCCTCTGAGCCATCACCAGCCACATCATCGTCCTCCAGCTCTTCCTGCAGAGCTGGACAAGTCGAGAACGCCTCCACACTCTTCGCCCTTTCGCTCAGCGTCACCTCTTGCTTCGACTCGTCCAGCAGCGCGACCTGCACACGGGACTTGACCGTCCAGTACTCCTTCAAGAAATCGTCGGGCTCAGCTCCATCAGTGCACGTCGCCAGGTGGCCCGCGAAACCCTTGACCACTATCCCGCGCTTCGCTTCCTCGGCATCAGGAACAGCTCGACGGTCGGGACTTCGCGGAACGTACTCTGGGATCAGCTCGGAGACTGACAGGATCATGGACGAGAGCTCGACCGCCGTCTGGCCCGCACCGGCATTCTGTTCCAGCTCGTGCTCAAAGTAGCATTCGTTCTCTCCATCGCCATCATCGTCCTCGCCATTGCCATTACCACCAACTTCGCCACTCTCGAGCATCGCGGCTTCCTTGACGTTCTCCTGGACAAATGACGCGTACTCGGCCGCTTCACAGAAGACCTCCATCGGGTAGTGCGCGATGTCCAAACTCTTCATCTCATACACGCGCGAGTGGATCGCAAAGCCGCGCTCCTTCTGGTCACTGTCGTTCGGCTTTCTAGTGCGTGTGATCAGCCCCGCGAGCCACAGGTACCGCCACACGAGCTTCACTTCGGCTTCACTCCATTGACTGATAAGCAAGTCTGCAAGTACGGGGTAGTAGCTCGCTCGTTCGTGGAACAGGATCTGCAACGCCCGGTTCAGCAATGCAGCGAGCCTCGGGTCCTTGGCGACGGCGAGCTCTTCATGGAACAGCCCGCCGGGGTTCTTCATCTGCGTGATCGACAGCTTCGTGTTCACCACACGCGCTCGTACAGCGGGGGCGTTCAGCAGCTCGTTCACGCGCAGGTAGCAGTCAAAGAATCGCTTCCCGAGCGCCTTGGCCAGGTTCTTCCAAGAAATGCGCGAGCGATCGAGCGACGTGTTGCGGAATGCCAGTCGCTCGTCACCTTTCTGTAGCGCCAACGGGATCTCGATGAACCACTTGCACGAGAGCTCGTCGATGTACGCGTCCATGAGCTTCATGTCGTCCTCCAGTGTCCACTTCGACGCGCGCACGCTCTGCTTGTTACTCACGAGGCGCCGGAACTTGCTCACACCGGCTGCCGTGTCACCCGTGGACGGAATGATACGCGAGCCATTGATTCTCCTCTTGCTGCTCACATCGGCTGCGGTAGTAGTGGTCTTTGCCTTCTTGTGCCCTGCTCCTTCGACAGTGTTCCCACTCTCCTTGGCATTCTGAAATCGCTTGCGCTTCAGGATCATCATGGGCTCGGCGACAGCTTCCGCGGCTTTCGACTTGGCGCTGCTCCTCGCTGGGTTCGCCATGCCCGAGGGCATCCACACGCGCAGACTGTAGATGTTGTGATCCTTCAGAGGGACGGGGCGGATCAGCTCGCTGTCGAGGTTCACGCTCATGCTCTCGCCGTCCGCTATGCCACTTCCCAGCCGTGCATCCTCTAAACTGAGAAACCGGAGCGCCTTCCAGTACTCCTTGGCGCCCTCTGCGTCCTTCATCATGAACTCCAGTGGCACTTTGCCTGCGAAATGGTCGCTGCGGCTCTTTGCCGAGAAGCTCGCTGCGTACACGTACGACTGCTTAGTAGGGAGCTGCTTGAGCACCTTGTCGCCGCGCTTCACGGCTATTCGCACGCGCTCCTTGATGCGGAAGAGCCCACCGGAGAGCGTCGCAAACGCCACTTGAGACACCATCGCATCGAAGTCGTCGGAGCGGAAGACGTTCAAGAGTCCACTGGACGAATCGTTCGCGACTTGGACGAGCCCCAGCTCGATCAGGATCCGCATGATGCGAGAGAACCGGTCGACCTCGCAGCCGCGGATCTTTTGCTGGATCTCGCTCGAGAGGATCTCCCATGAGTCGCCACGCGCCATCGCCATGCGCACCTTGTTCTCTTCGGTCTCAGTGAGGAGCTCGTTGACACCAGCGAAGTGCAGGTACTCCTTCACGCTCAGGAGCTCAAGGACCTCGTGCAGCGCAAACACCACGTCGCCAGCGGCTTTAGGACAAGCTTCATTCTCTGACACATCAATCGAACTTGCCTCTTGTTTGTCCTCCGCGGCTCTCAGCGACATGGCTTTGTGGCGCAGCGAGCTGATCTTCTCCCACAGCAGCAAGTGCATCGCTCGACACCGGTACAGCGAACCAAAGATCATGCCAAGCCTTCGACTCTGCTTGCTAAGCTTGGCTATGTTCACGCGCGCCGTCTTGTACGACACCGCAGCGTACGTCACCACTTCCTTCTTATCGCTCTGCACGGGCACCGCCTTCTTCCTTCCACGGCCGCGGTCCGAGACCACAATGACGTCGACATTCTCCGGCTGCCCGATGTCGCTCAAGAACCGCTGCTGCTGCTCTTCCACGTACGCGTCCACGAACGCCGTGATTGCATCTCGATCCCGTTGGTACCCGGGCACACATACGCACTTGATCACTCGTTCGCTCTTCTGCAACACGCGCTTCGGTGGAAGCGTGATGTCGATAGTCACCACCAACTTGGACGCCTCGAGCTCGTCCAGGATGCGCCGCACGGACCGAATGTCGATAATGCCCAGCTCACTACCGCCGAGTTCAGGATCGCGCTCCAGGTGCATAAGTCCTGTACGAAGTTGGTACACGGCCACGATCTTCTCCCTCTGAATCCGCTCGAGCATGTAGTTGCGGCGTCGCTCAGAGGTGGACGCTATCAGCACGCCACGAGATGCAGCTTTCATGGTCGACGGCTGCGGGTTGCCAGTTGACGCTGCTGCAGTCTCGTCTCCCTCGTCAGGCTCGTACTCCACGCCATTGTCTGCTCCGGACTCTGCTTGCCTTCTCGCCTCTTCAGCTTCTTTCAGAATGGCTGACGGGTTAGCTCCTGGGATGAACATGCGGTACATCGTACTCTTGCCCACTACGACATGCTCGACAATCAGGTTGTACTTGGAGATCAGCCCCTGCGCGAGCTTGTAGGGAAGCTTGAACGTCGGCACGCCGAGCATATCGCGGATCTCTGGGATCGTCGCACCAGCTTCCTTCCGGTTGTCGATACACATGTACACCTGCTCCATGATCCCGCGCTCAATCACTGGTCCCGTCGTCGCCACTGCCGGTGGATCAATGGGTTCGAAGCGACCCACAGAGCTGTCCTGAGCCACCCCCCTTGTTGCTGCGAGCGCATGGCGTAGCCGAATGCACCAGAGCTTGCGACCTCGGTACTCGGACGAGCCCGTGTTGCATCTCGCCATGAAGAGCTCCAACGGAAAGTCGCGCTGCACGTGCATCTGGTGGAAGAAGTACTTGCGCAGCTTCTCCTGGTACCGCTTGTCGTACCCGAGCTCGCGGCCAATGTCAGCGAACACGCACGTGCGCTCGCCACGCGTCACGAGCATCTCAGCGATCACGTACGCGATGAACTCCTTGGGGAATGCGGTGCGCTCCATGGTCGCGCTTGGCGACACCATCGACGGGTGGAACTTGCTCACGAAGCGCGTGAGGTGCAGGATATTGAACCGCCGATGGTCTGCCGTCACCATGTTCTTCTCAATGTAGTTGCTCGCGATAAGCATGTCCAGCAGGTAGTGCAGCTTGCGCGAGTCCCCAAAGATGTTCGAGTTGGTCAGCGTAGCTGCATTCTCGCCCTGTTCACGTGCGCGGCCAATCATCTCCAGCAAGTCGAACTGCGGCGACATCGTGTCAATGGCCGCTGGGTCCGTCACACCCAGGTACTTGAGTCGCAGCGGTTCACACACGACTACACCCAGTACGCTGTTGCTACTGCTACCGTTGCCGTTGGTGTCAGGAAGCTGGGTCGCCATGGCGCCTTCGTAGCTCCACGTGGACGCGTCCAATTCTTCGCCCAATGTGTACCCGCGCGGGCTTCGGTAGATCCACTCAACGCTCTCCGGGCCCTGTACCACTTCGCTGCTTCTCGCTTGAGACAATATTGCTGCTGTACCCCTCGGTGGAGCCGTAATGCTGGTACTGGTATCTACACTCTGTTCGCCGCCGTGTCCCTCCTGTTCAGGTAACCGTTCTTCTGGCACCTGCGCCGTCTCGTTCGCAATGTCCACAACCTCCAGCATCTCCACATCGTATCCATTGCCGCCGTCTTCCAGTTCGCACCTGCTGTCGACTTCATTATCCACCACGACTCCGTTTGCACTCTCGACCGGTTCCTTCTTGATCACCGACTGCCTGCTCTTCCTGCTCGCCTTCTCCGCGTCTGCGAGCGACCGCAGTTGCTTCTTCTGCGCCTTCCGCCGCGCTGAGGGCACCACGGGCTCAAGTTTGTGCTTGCTCTTCTTGTTACTACTTGTCTTACTCGATCTGCTCTCCATGCGCTGTAACTGCTCGGCCGCCCACTGCTCCTTCTCCGCTTCATCTGCAGATGCTGAGGGTGACGCCATCAGGGTTGTCGACCACTTGCGCTTCCTGCGTGGTGGTGACGACGTGGGTGAATGCGGGTCATCTTGCTGGTCATCTTGCTGGTCTCGTGCTGTTGGCGGTGCGGGCTGTAACTGCTGCTGCTGGCTCGTCCTCCTTGCCGCCTGCGGATCTAATACTCGCCCAGCGCCTGCTCTGCTATCTACAAGCCGATACTGACCGGATCGCTGCTGTTGCTGAGCTGTAGGCGCCACTACAATGGCCACGGCCGTGCGCTCCATGCGGTGGAAGCGCACGTAGCCGCGCATCGAGCGCAGCACGCGCCAGGCGTAGCGGCGGTAGGCGGCGTCGTCCACGGGGTCCACGAGCACGAACATGTCGCGCAGCGGGATACCGCAGCGGCCCTCGAGGCCGATCTCCTCGAGGCAGCGCGCCACGAACTTGGGCATCGACACGGGCTGCTGCGCCGCCATCTCGCGTGTTGTTGCTTGCCGCTTTGCGCAAATTGACGGTTTGCCGCTTTGCTTCCAACCCCGTATTCCTTTGCTTTTTAAGCCAATAATGCTAAAAAAGAAGGAGCTGACCGTTTTGCAGTTTGCAAGCGAACGAAATGCTCTACACCTCATACCTCTATAATCCAGCACATTCCGATAGGCATAGCCTCAAAGTAATCCTAAAAGCACTCCAAATATTATTACTCTATATATTTAATATCTATCAGATGTGCTTTCGCGGCGCATGGTCGTGTACGCTGAGCAAAAGAGCTATTTCTTCACCAAATCAATTCACGCCCAGTGATTCTTTGGCTCTCGCGATGTTATTTGCCCAACCAAAGCGAATCCAAGCCATTGTTATTCATCGCTCAATCCAATCACCAGCAGAACGATCGATCGATCGATCGCAAGGATGGAAGCTCTCGAGGCGGCATGTTTCGCGCTCCACGCGCCGCCCACTGGCCCGGATGCGCAACGCAAGCGCACCGAGGCTGAGGCCGTGCTCGAGCACTTCAAGCGCAGCCCACATGCGCTGCAGGAGGCCATGGCGATGATCCAGAGCACGAGCCACCCGGTGGTGCAGTTCCACTGCGTGGCCACGATCCGCGAGGTGACGCTGAAGAAATGGTCGTCACTGGGCATGAGCGACAAGTCACAGAGCCTCGACTTCATGATGCAGTTCCTCTGGCAGAACTACGCGCAGCTGCAGCACTACGTCTCGAGCGCCATGCTGCAGGCCGTCGTGCTGCTCATGAAACGCGGCTGGCTCGAGCGCGCGTCCTCGGAGCGCGACGCCATCATCCAGCAGATGGGCTCCATGCTTAACGCCGGCAGTGCAGATGCAGGCGCTGACACCTCATCGATCACCACGCGCCTGATCGCCGCGAAATGGCTGCTGGCGTTCGTGACCGAGTTCTCGTCGGCGTCGCGCGCGAGCGCGATGTTCCAGCCCATCGAGTTCCACACCAAGTCGCGCAAGTCGCTCGAGAAGCAGGGCTTGAAGGAGCTCCTGGGCTTTGCGATCCAGCTGCTCGAAGACCTCATCCGTACCACGACCATGTGCAGCACGCAGGACGCGAGTTCCGGCAGCAGCCTGCTCAGCGTCCCGAAGGAACAGCTCGAGCTGCTCGAGACCGCGTTCATGCTCTGCGTCGAGATCCTCAACTGGAACTTCACAGACCCCATGGGTAACTTGACTTGGAGTCTCAGCGCGTCATCTTCCTCCGAGAAGCTCGAAGAAGGGAAAGCTGTGCTCACGCCACAGGCTTCCTGGCGCGAGGTGCTCATCCGCCCTGAGCTCATCCACTCGGCCTTCAACACGTACGCGTTCTTCCGCAACCTGGCGACGCGTAATGAAAATCTGCTGCACCTGGCGCGCCAGTTCCTCATCCAGATCGCATCGCTACAGGGCCCGATCTTCGCTCGCAAGGAGGAGCAGGTGCAGTTTCTTAGTGAGATCTTCCGTGGCACGAGTGCGCTGATCCACAACCCATTCCTGGATCTGATCGGCAAGACCGACTACGCCGGTTACGAGATTGCGACGCGCGAGATGATTGACATGTGCCAGCTGCTGTTCCGACTCGTGACCAACATTGGCCTCAAGGCGCTCGTGCAGTCGCCCACGCAGATCTTCGCGTCGCTACTGGAGGAGATGTCGTCGCTCTCCTGCAAGCTGCTACAATCAGCGCTCGAGCGCATCCAGCAGCACCTGCGGCTGCGGAACAACGAGCCCGTGGACGACCTGTGGCAGCTTGAAGGTGTTGATATCCTGCTCGACGCCTGGGTAGCGCTCGTGAACGACCAGTTCCTCGACGCAGCCGGTAGTGGGACAACTGCTGAGTCTACTGCTGCCAACACAGACATTGAGGGCGTCTCGGCGCTGCTGAGCAAGTACTCGGCGCCCGTGGTCGAGCTGTACCTGCAGACTCAGCTGGAGCTCTGCGCCGTCGAGGCGCTCGCTGAGCAAGACGAGGACGAAGACGTCGAGGACGACTCGGCCAGCGGCATGAGGGAGCAGGTGGAGCTCGCGGCTGCGCTCGCGCGCATGAACGCTGGGTCGGCGTCCTCGCTGCTGCTTAATTTACTGCAGAGCTTCGTGGCGAACATCCAGCAGGCGACCAGCGCATTGAATGGCCAGGACGAGATGACACCGGAGCTCAGCCAAGTGTTTGAGAAGCTGCACTTCACGGTGCTCTTCTCGGGGCTCTTCCTCGCGGACGAGTACGTGAGTGAGCGGCCGTGCATCCCGCAGCGAATCCACACCGCGATCCGCTCTTCAAACAACAATGTCGCATCCTCGCCGTCGCAGGTGATCAACCTGCTGCTGCTACTTATGAGCCAGCTGCTCGAGTTTGAGGCGAACCGCGTGGTGCAGAACCCGACGAGTAACTGCATCAGTCCGTTCTTCTCCGAACAGCTCTTCAGCACGATCACGCGCCTCTGTGCGACGTACCTGGCGCCCGACGCGCTTGTCCATGACGACGCCATTGCTCCCGAGCTGCTGCAGGTCTTTGGGTTCCAGAACGGCGGTCGTGCTGGTGAGCTCATCAACTTCATCGTGCAGCAGTGCACTTCGTACCTGATCCACTGGCCCACGCAGCCCGTGGTGATGCAGAACCTCATGGAGTTCCTGCTCGTGCTCTCCAAGACGAACGCGATCAGCTGCGTGCTGCACTCATCCTTCTGGCAGGCGCTCGTCCAGGCGAATGCGTCCGCAGGAACGTTTCTCATGGCCGCGAGTGGCGGCGACCCACTGCAAGCGGCAGTCGCACGTATCCCAAGTGCGCTGAGAGGACAGTTGACCGAAGCGCTCTGCCGTGCCGGCATGACCTCCGAGGACGACGCGATGCGCAAGACGCACTTTGATGCTGTCGCGCGGCCCGTGGAGGCCCGTTTGCAGAGCCTCATCGCGCTGCCGAACTTCGAGTCCAAGCAGACGGCAAACGACGTGCGCATCCAGGAAGAGCTCAAGCTTATCCTGGAACTGTACTCGGGTATCGCGCGCTCGACCGAATCGTAAGTCTATTGTTGCTGATCGGGTGCTGTTGTTGTGGCGATGACTTTGGTTCACTAACTGTGTTGCCATGCTTGTGTGTAGAAAGAGCCACGGCATCATCTCGGCGTTCTGCCTGCCGGCGCTGCCCGTGATCGTGAAGCTTTTCCACCTGTTCCACGGCGACACGCAGATCGTGCAGCTCACGCTGAGCTTCTTCTGCTTCTTGGTGGAGGCCCAGATCTGCTACCTCACGCCTGCAGACGCGTTGCAGGTATACACTGCGAGCAACGACCTCATCCACACGTACTGCCGTCACAACTTGGGCAAGGTCAGCGTGCTCGCCGATGCCGAAGAGGAGAACTACGCTGACCTGTACGCGCTGCTACAGCTGCTCTCGCACTTGGTGTCCAAGGACTTTATCGACTTTTCGGACCACACAGCGCAACAAACCGACGTGGACAAGGCCACGGGCATCGTCGCGGAAGTGGTGTTCGCTGGGCTGAGCCAGGTGATCCCGATGATGACTGAGCAACTGCTGCAATACCCGAACCTGAGCAAGCAGTATTTCACGCTCGTGTCGTACATGGTCGAGGTGTACGCCGAGAAGCTCTCACTGCTGGATACGAACCTCTTTTCGATGCTGCTCACGTCGCTGCTCTTTGGGCTGCGCCACGTGCAGGTCGAGGTCGCGCGCTACAGTTTCCAAGCGATCGGCGAGCTCGCGGGTTTCCATCGGAAGGCCCGCGCCCGGAAGAACGAGCCAGGGCTCGAGAAGCACTTGCAGGCGAACCCGGACGTCTTTCTGCACTTCATCCGAGTGATCTTCCGGATGGCCATGTTCGAAGACTTCAACCCTGTGATCCTTGACGCGTGCTCCGGCGCGCTGTACCCGCTCATCCTGATCGAGCAGGCACGCTACTTTGCGCTCGCAGAGGAGATAAGCAAGGAACAGCTCGATGAAGGCAGCCAGCAGCGGCTGCTCGCAGCTTTTGGCGCGCTCACGGCGTTCCTCACGCCCGCCGACATCGCCATGGGCACGGCGGGCACGCGCTCGTTCCGCACGCAATTCAAGGCGAATCTGTTTGTGTTCGTCGCCGATGTGCGTGGCTTCATCCAGGTCAAGTGAGCATCAAGTGGATACTTATTGTTTAAGATCATAAATGGCTCAGACGCTCACAACCACCCAAAATGTAGCCATGCGCGTGAACAAATCTGATTCGTGTAGCCATCTCAGAGTTGACACGCGAATTTATTTGGTTCTTTTTCATTATGTCCCTCCTCCCGGTTCATCAAAAGCCGCCTTCATCAGGGCGATTCCTGTTTGGCGGCAGATGGTTGGTCCACACATAAAGCCCTCGATTCTCCTCAAAAGTGGTCATCAATCAGCTTTGTCACTGAAATGGACCACAAGGAGACGAGCGCATGGCGACCCATGCGGAATGGGTTTGTGGGAGAAAAGCAAGCCTCCCCCTGTACGTCGGTTCCAGACACGGTCGACAGCTCAAGCGGCACTATGAGCGGTGTCGTACGGCGTCGCCTACGGTGCCAACCTGAGCGTGAGCCGCTTGCTCCACGTTACACAAGGCGAAATCGACGCGGCTGCCGACGTCGGCGCTTCAGCCAGTATTGGCGATCGGCTGGCCTTGGAGCAAGTGCCAGGATCGGCGCATCTGCCGGAGTCCGCTGGACTCGGCGTTTCTGCTGGAATTGGCGCCCACACAGGTCTTGGCGCTTCAGCTGGAAATGGTGCTCATGCTGGTTTGCGAGCGTCGGCTGGCCTCGCCGCTCATGCTGGAGTAGGTGCTTCGGCAGCCCTTGGAGCCAGTGCCGGAGTCGGTGCGTCCGCTGGAGCGTCAGCCAGTGTGGAAGGGAGCAAGAAACCCGCACCAACAGCTGCTCGAACCACCCCCACCACCCCATATGTCGCCTTAACCACCACCGTCCTTGATGCCGCTCCAGCCACCACGAGCACCGGTCCAGATCCAGTCGAGCCGACTGAAGCAGCCGCTGCTCCAACCGAGGACGAAGGTGCGCAAACTGCGACGGTGTCCACCACCGGACCCAGTGACAAGACCAACGTCACAAGAGCAGCGACGGCGGCGATGTCAGTGTCGCGCTCGAGAGCAAGGACGGGGCAGTGAAGACCTCGGCGACCACATCCGCCAGTGCGAAGGCGGCAGTGCCAATGTACTTGCGCTCCAACTAGGCTTGCGATCGTGAAGTGACGGCTGGCGGCGCACGCCCGCAGCGAGTCGTTTTCTGTTTCTCTCTGTGTGAGTGAATGTGTGTTTTCTATCTGCCGTGCAGTAACCTGAATGCAAGAAGTGTTGAACGATGGAGCCTCTGGTTTGAGCTCGATGGCGATCTTCCGAGAAAGTCCACCTTTCTGACAATCACTCGGAGTCGTGTATAACAAAGGTGTACCCATGTTACTGTCACTTGTTCTTTGTGGCGCGTGTAACAAGTGAGCCCGTCTTTGACCAGCACTCTGATTCGCATATAACAAAACCGCACCCAAGTTGCCTTTTTGTGAACGAGAAGAAGAGATTAGACGCGATGCGCGAGGTCCACGCGCTCGAGCGCCGCAGCAGAGACGTCGTGCGCGCGGCGCAGGTGGTGCCCACGCTCGCCGTCGCGGTGCAGGAAGGTGTGTACCAGCACGCGCGTGTCTGTGTGTGTGGGTCCCTATCGCCGCCTTTCTCTGTGTGTGCTGACGCTTCTGGACTGGCAAAATAGCGATCTACAATGCGGTCAACGCGCGCGCGCGGTCGATCAAAGCCTGGGTCGACGTCTCGTGTGGCTCATTCTCTGTGGCTGACGACGGTGAGCTCGACACTGCAACTGACGTTACGGTACTTGATGAGCTGCGTCATGCCGAGGCTGATAACTACAAACGTCTATGTGCAGGTGACGGCATACCAGCTGATGGCTTGTTCAAGTACATAGGAGAGTGTGTCGGTAAGCAGACGGCGCAGATCTTGCATTAGCACCAATGATGCACTGACGTGCGATAGTTCGCGTTTGGCACAGCAACCTCTCAAGTGCTGTCACGCAACACCGAGGAGCGCGAAAGTCGAGATCACTTCGGCGTACACGGCGAGTTCTTGCACGCGCTGGGGTCGCTGGCGACTGTCGAGATCGAGAGCAGAGTCGAAGATCAATGGACTGCGCATCGCAAAGTCATTCAAGTTTGTGGTGCCAGCATATTTACATACTAGCTAACCATGGATCACCTGCTGATGTCAATTATTTCGTGCTTGCTAGGAAGGGACCGTAGTCTTCAACGCGCGGTCCAAAGTGTTCCACAAGAGCCACGGCACGACTGTGACCGTCCGCGGGCTCTTCAGCTGCCTTCCCATTCGTGTGAAGGACATGCAGAAAAACCCGAGACACTGCACCAAGCTGGTGAAAGAGATTCAGACTTTCTGCGTCAACCTGTCGATGATTTGGCCCACGCTCTCGCTTGAGCTGGTCTTCGAGAGTACGTTGCATTTGAGCTATAAACTAAATTCCTACTCAACTGACCTGCTGATGGGCGCTTTGCTTACAATGACAGACAACAACCGCCAGTCTCTCCGGATCAGCGGAGTCACTTCGTGCAGAGAGCGCTTCGTCAAGATGTTCGGCAGCGCCATCGGCAACGAGCTGGAAGTAAGATATGTATAGGTCTGCTGCTTGGCTCTGCGTCGCTATAGTTAACAGGCTGACGATGGACTTCTCTGTTCTAGTGGGTAGATTTCCACCCAACAGGCTCGCAGCTTGGTGTACGAGGCTACTTTGCGCTGATCCAGGATTCATGGGAAGTGTCGCCCGCAGGACTCAAGCAGGCGAAGGCGTACTACCAGTACGTCTTCTTCCAGAACCAGTGGGTCGAGAGTTTCCACCACGAGTGCGCGAAGCGCATCACGCAACTCGCTCTAGAGCTTCAAATCGGTACGTGGCCAGTGACAAGGTCTTGTTCTTCTGTGAGCTGATGGTAAAAATCGTTTTCTCGTCAGGAATTCCGATTTTTGTGCTCAAAATCGACTATCCGTCCACGGAATTCGCCCTCCTCTGGTCTGAGAATGGCAAATGTGTGGAGCTCACCTCGCCTGAGAGTCTGGACCAGCTGCTCTACGATCTCATGCATGTGAGTGGAAGAATCCTTTGCTGCTGTGATTTGCTTGTGAAAGTATGTTGACGCTGTCGGAAAATGTTTTCAGACGCTGAAAGAAAGGGTGAGCACAGCTGACGTCATTGTGCCTGATCACCAAGATCATCTGATGATGCCTGCACGTGACGAGGTACGAAGCTCAATCCATGTCTCCTGAGATCATGCTCTAAACATCGGACTCATGCGTCTTCAGCCTCCACACGAGATCGGAGCGTATGAAAAAGACAACTGGAGTGAAATCGAGAGCTGCCAGCTTCCGAACAACAAGCCCCTCCGATCCGCGCAGTACTGCAAAGAAGAGCTTGGTGAGGAGCGACCTTACTCCCACGATCCCGATGTTCGAGCACTCTGCTTGCCGCCCCAGTTCGAAGACGCGTTTTTGGAAAGCGATTTCGACTTGGTTGAAATGCTTGATCAAGAGGAAGAGATGGACAACCTACGGCAGTCGTACTCGCACGTGTATTCTGAGTTTTCTGGAGAGGGGGTGGAGAGTGGTGAGATCCGATTCTCCACAGCCTCGCAGTCAAAGTCAAGAGCGAATGAGACGATTTTCGTCGTTCAGGATGCGAAAACCAACTGGGGCGAGTGCACGAGACCAAGGTACGCAGACAAAGACAACGAGGTGAGTAGTCGATCGGATTAATTGCTATATGAGCTGATGGTGGTATAGCCCAAGTGCTTTCATCCAATGATATGTGTTGCAGGATCTTTTGTACCTCGATTTCGGGGATGGCGTTGCCTTTGAGAGTTTGTGTGAGAGCTGCAGCTGCTCAAAAGCTTGGCGGTATGGTTTAAGTTTTGGCTCACTTGCAGTGCGTCGTTAACGCCAAGTTTCAGCTGAACAACTGACTCGTCATGCAGCGACAACACACACAATGACGGGATCCGAGACTACGAGCGAGATGCAGAACAAGGTTTCTCCATCTCCCCACACGAGACTCATTTTCACGAGAGTGAAAGCGTCCAAATCGACGACACTTCAGTCTGGACCAACGTTGAACACAGCTGCTCCATGGTAGAAGCTCGGCAGATCAGTGCACCGGACGTGAGCGACGGAGAACTAGCGGACGTGTTCTTCACTGAAAGCAAAGTGCCGAAGCTCGCTAGTGACAAGAAGCATCGTCACCCAGAGGTACAGCTGGAATTTCCTTTTGACAGCCTCGTGAAATCAATGGATTTCTCACAAGAGATCCACCACCGCAGAACCCTGGACCCAGCGCCCTAGATGGCAAGTCGCAACTCTGGCTCACCAGTCGATCGCTGAAGAGCGAGCTCGACAGCGCACTGGAGTCATTCTCACCCACGAGAATGAGTTCGTATGTTTATTCTTCACAACAAAGGACGGATGATCCACCGAAGAAGGGATTGAGGCAGCGTCACTCCAAGTACTTTGGTGAATCGGTACATGCGAGCCCACCAGTTGACACCAAACAGCAGCCGCGAGGGTTCAGCCTTATACTCCCACGCACGTCTAAGTGCACTCTGCGAGTCGACAATGTTGGGGAACTGAAGCAGCTCCGAAACTTCAAGATCCCAAGATCTGTTCTCAACACATTGAAGGTGATTCGGCAAGTGGACCGCAAGTTCATCCTCGTGTGCGTTTCAGATGACAGCAGCTCAAGCGGAAGTCTGCTGCTCTGCATCGACCAGCACGCCGCCGACGAGCGCGTGCGGCTCGAACGACTGGAGCTGGAGCTCTTTGGTCCCAATGGCGACGAGCTCAACATCCAAGTCAGCACGTTCGCTCAGCCACACCTGGTTCTGTTGAATGCGAAAGAGATCCAGACACTCACAACCAACGAAGACATTGCTCGCGCCTGGGGGTTCGACTTCGGTTTCCTAGAGAGCGAGCAGCCCGACACCAGCTTGTTGAGCACCTCAGCGGAGCACAGAAGCGACACCAATGACAGCGAGTACTACGTAGAGCTGCGGGCCGCGCCGAAGATCGACACGCGAAGCGCCAACGCCGAAGACTTTCGCGAGTTCATCCAGATGCTGGCTCAGAACACTGGCTACTGGTCTTGGACGGTCATGCGTCCGCCCGTCATCACGCGCCTGCTTCACTCGCGCGCATGCCGAAGCGCCATCATGTTTGGCGACTACCTGAGCGTCTCGCAGTGCCAGGAGCTCGTGGAGGACCTGCGCGAGTGCAAACTGCCGTTCCAGTGCGCGCACGGAAGACCGTCCGTCGTGCCGCTCGTGGAGTTCATCAGCAGCGATTAAGAGACATACGACGCTGAGATTGCTTGTCGAACCAAAGTTTATCAAGTTTGTGAGTGCAAGTTTTCAGGTTGTCGTATGGTGCGTGCCATCACTTCTTTGGGCTGCAACATTCGAGAATGCACACCACAAAGTGACCACGTGAGCTCCTATCATGAAGGCATCTTAAGCTATAAATCATAGAAAAGTGGGAGGTCACCTGTTCGGGAACTCGACTGAAAGAGCGCTGTTGATCCGTCGAAGCTGTTGAAGCATTCACACAATGCCAGAGCACAAGCAGCTAGTGATTGGAAACTGGTTCGAGCAGATTGCACCAATTTCGAAATTCTCTGTACCATGGCGTTTGAAGACGCCAGTGGAGGTGCTGCTGTTGCAGTAGCAGTGCCGCGCTGTGGCGAAGGCAGCGTGTTGCGTCGCATCAGCTCGCGCGGATGCAAGAAGGGTACTACAGACGACCACATAGTATTGTGTCAACGCCCCACAAACAATTTCACCATCATTGCAAGCAGCCCACGTTCTTGTCCTTACCTTCGCTCAGAATCGCTCTCGAGGATCGCTGCGCCGCACTTGCATCCGCCTGTTCTTCATCACTGTCTTCTTCTTCTTCTTCTTCTTCTTCCTCCTCCTCCTCTTCATCGTCCTCTTCATCATCGGAGAAGTCGTCGCTGGTCTTGATCGCGTCGATCGCGCTCAGGATGCGCTCGCGATGGATGCGGTTCTTGACGCCAAAGTCGTTGATCAAGTCGCTCTCCGTGAGCTCCAGCAGCATCTCGCCCGTGCACCGGCGCTGCTGGAAACGTGGCTTATAGACCAGCAAAAACACAAAACAAGTCAAAATACGAACGTGCTCGAATGAAGACTAGGCGCTCATCGGGTAGCACAGGCGAGGCAAACTAGAACGCACCACGACTTCGGGCACGCCGACGTCTTCGTGAAGCCACAGACACACGTTCTCCACATTCCACTCAGCGACCACTGCAAATCAAAGCAAACAGACAAACGTAGGCTCTGTCGACAAGCAAGCACACAGTCTCTCTTTTAGACACAAATTCAATACCTTGTGCGAGAGTCAGCTGGTCATCATCATCTCCGTCGTCCTCGTCCTCGTCTTCTTCGTCGATGTCATGGTCTTCATCCTGCTCTGGACCACCACTACCCAGGCTTCCAGACACCGAGTTGCCTCTCAAAGCACTGAAGACAGTAATTGGATGTCAGCACCCATGACCAAAAGATAGACATACACATGCTGCATGGAAACAGCGGACTCACTGCGCGAAGGTTGGCGCACTGGAGGTTGTCGAATCTGTAGACACAGCTGGCGGTGGTGCACCGGACGACGGGACACTGGTTGCAGGCTTCGTGAGCTGCGAGAGCGCCAGGTTGCGCCGCGCCATGCGCTCACTCAAGCTCTCTTCACTACCAGCAGTATCTACCACGCATACAAAGAGATAGAGTGAGGTCAGAACAAGCCTCTTGACATCTCCAGTCAGCCTAGACGTCACAGTGCATTCGTTACCTGCAGGTTTGGCTTGTGTCACCGCTGATGGTGCAGCACCAGGAGCACCAGACGAACGTGGCTGTGCAGGTGCCCCACCCGGAGCTGCTGAAGGAGTCTGGTTTGGTGGATACGGAGGCGGTGGTGGGATCCTCGCAGCAGCTCCAGCGGGTAGGCTCGCTCGTGAGGCAATTGCTGCTGGTGAACCAACGGAAGAATTCATAGAGGTGGTAGTAGCCGCACTGGTCGGCACAAATTTGCAGCTGGTCGAGTGCGTGACGATCGAGTCCGCGGGGAACTGCTGGCAGCACCGGATGCACTTGATCGGCCGCTTGGAGCAGCGCGCCGTGTGCGCAGCGAGCGCCGACTGGGGCATCTGACCACCATGCAATACAGTACAAATGGGCCTGTGAGTAAACTGTCCCTGTGATATGGACGCTTGAATTTCGTGGAGCTCACGCTCTCGTTGCAGTGCGGACAGCTCTTGGCGCTGGTCTTGCACGCCGCCTCGTGGCGTCCCAGGTCGCGCGAGATGATCACCATGTTGCAGTGCTGGCAGCGCTTTGGTTTCCAGTCGCACCTACAGTTCATCACCACCACAAACGCATACCTTAGTACCACCAATTGCCCATACACCAAAGGTTGGTCTCCACACCACGTACCTGTCCTCGTGGTCGTCGATCTCAGCTGCGGGGAACTCTTCGTCGCAGAACTTGCACTCGGAGGTTGTCGCTGGAGGCTTAGTTGGTGGTGGTGCAGCAGATAAGACTGGCTGTGGTGCAGCCGCTGGAGTGGGAAGCGTAGCTTTCACAGTCCAGTTTCCTTGCTGTTGAGAGGAAACTGGTGGCGGAGGACTTGAAATCATCGCTGGCTGTGCTGGTGATAAAGAAGCCATCGAGCCTGGACCTCCAGTGGCACTACTACTACTGCTAGTAGCAGCAGGAACAGTAGCACTCTTGTTGGGACAGCGCGTGGCTAGGTGCTTGGGGATGCCGCGCTGCAGGAACTTGCCGCCACAGTCGTTCGGACAGGGCACCAAGCGGCAGTCGCAGTTCTCGATGTGGTCCTGGAGCTCCGACATCTGCGTTCGCACACGTCATTTCGTCAGTCAGTCATCGATCTACCAAACCATATTCCTCCGGCAAACACATCAAATAGATAAAGACTCAAACCTTTTGGCGGCGCAGGCAGTGTGGGCACTGCTTGAGCATCTTATCGCAGCGCAGCTCGTGGTCGAAGAGCTCCGGACTCGCGACGTCCGCATTGCAGTGGCGGCATTTCTTCAGGCTACCAGCACCAGTGGCGCTGCTGGTGTTCGTTGTGTTGAGTTGTCCACTCGAGTTGGACGCTTTGGGGGACAATGCTTCGCAGCTCTTCTCGTGAGCGTCCGCCTCGCTCCAGAGCACTTTTTCGTGACAATACGCGCACTCCTGTGTGCGCTTGGGGCATTGCGAGCGCTCGTGCTCGAGTCTCTGGTCAGTGCGCACGGGCAGGCGGCACATGGCGCAGAGGATGTGAGATGCTGAAGACGAGGAGCTCTGAACTTGAGGAGATGCTGGCGGCTGAGTCCGTGCTGGTACTGCTGGTTTCGTCATCGCTGACAGCGGTGAAGGCGGTGGTGGCTTGCTGCTCGGTGCACTAGGCTTTGGCTCAGACTGCGTTGCTGTACTCACTGGTGGCGGAGCTGGATTTGAAGATACCGCTGGCGCTGAAGCTGACGACACAGTCGCAGCTCGAACGACTGAGGTTGGCGGGTTGCTGCTCACAAATGGAGGCACTGGTGGTGAGCTGAGACCTGTCGATGGGCCTGCTTTGACTTCACTGGTGCTTGACACTGCGAGTCGTGGAGCCAGATGACTCGATGGCGGAGGTGGAGGTGGCTTGCCTGTCTGTGCCGTGATGAATGGTTGAGATGCGAACGCTTTCTGCTGGGCTTGATCAGCTAAACTATCAGCTGCGGCGCCACTGCCGCTGATCGAGTTGCTTCGCGGTCTTGGAATCGGAGGATTCTTGGGATCAGCATCGTCGACTTGACCGCCAGAGTTGCTCACAGGATTACTGCTGGTACTAGTAAGTGCAGGTGGCTTTGACCCCGATGGTATCGCAGACATCGAAGCTGCTCGAGCCAATTGCGGATGGAATTGTGGATTCGGAAGTGGCTCTGGTGGGTTTTCAACTCCACCGCCCGGATTCGCAAAAGGTAAGCTGCTAGTTGGAGGCTGGTTTGCAATCGCTGGCTCTGGCAAAGACTGCGACAATCCGCTCTGCTGCTGCTGCTGGCGCAGCTCGCTCTCCTGCTTGCGGCGGCTCTCCACGCGCAGTTTTGCCATTTCCGCTTCGGCGAGCGCACCTTTTGCTGTGGCAGCGATCGTCTGCTGGATCTTCTCCGCCGGATCAACTGGTGGTGGTGTTGCCACTGAAGGATTCACAGCAGCCGTGCTAGGATCTGTCTTCAGAGCAGTTCCAGCAGCTTCGGGTTGTTGCACTGTAGTGCCTGGCGTCGTAGCTGGAGGTGTGGAGACAGCTGGTGCTGCTGATGCAGTGACTTGGACAGAGCCAGCCTCCGTTCTCAGGCCTCTATCGTGTGCCTTGCCGTCAGCGATACCAGCGCGCGGTTTTTCCGGTTCTGACACGGGTAAACAGATGCGTTCTTGCTCGGGTTCTGTCGCTGAAGCTTCTTCAGTTGAAGGTACAACTACCGTAGAAGCTTCACTCGAGTATGAAGACGGTGCTGGCGTTAGAATTGGAGCTGGTGGTGGTACATATCCACAGACTGGCTGCCGAGAAGGCGCAACTGCAGTGTGTTGCACGTAATGCGGCGACGCAACCCAGTACGGATGAACTGGAGGATGCAGCAACTGCGTCGCTGCCTGAGCTTGGATCTGAGCCTGCACCTGTGCTTGGGTCTGTAGCTGGAGCTGGAGCTGCATCTTCTGCAGCGTCGCCTCCATCGTCGCCAGGTGCGCACGTTCTTCTTTCTCCATACTGTCATTCGCTCTCTCGGTCTTCTTCGCCTTACCATTAATCGATGACTCTTCTCTCGCTATTGAGAGCGAAGCCACGCATTGCTTCGTTCGAACCAGTTCATCCTCAATAGCTCTGAGTCTCGAGCTCACCCGCTCGTTCTCAGCCTCCACTTGGACTTTCAGCTCCCTCGAGACGCCCTCTAGCTGCCTCACGACCTCCTTTTCCAGCGTTTGAGTCGCACTCGCAGTCGACTTCTCGATTTCGCGAGCTTTTGCATCGAGATTCTCTGTCATTTGCGCGACTTTCGCTCGGGTCTCGTGGGAAATCGCATGCACCTGGTCCTCCAAAGCATGGCGCGAGGCGCGACAGCTCTCTTGAAACGCCTCCAGTGAGGTTCTGCGCTCCTTCTGCTCGCTCTCAACCATTTTCAGCAAGTCAAGCTGTCGATTTTGACACGCGACCGCCTTGTTCTCCACCAAAGACGTGGCAGTCACTAGCACCTGCTGTGTGAGTTGCTCGACGCTTTCGTTGGTGGCTCGTGTCGTTCCATGAAGCTCACTCTGCACATGCTGCTGTAGCGTTTTGATCTGCGTCTCGACTACCGAAGTTTGCGCTTTGCCGCGCTCCTCGCATGCCAAATGCAGCTTTCGACACTGCTGGTCGACGTTTTCCTGTTGTTGGGCGACCAGATTCCCCAGTCGAAGCTCCAGATCACTCTCAGGCACCTTAGCCTTTGCGTCAATTTGATCTTGAAGCGTATTCACCACGTGGGCTTTGATCTCCTCTACCATGTCCGCTCTCTGCTTGGCCTTGAGCCGTGCTCTCTCGGCTTCTTCAGCAGGGTCTTTTACCACTGGAGCTGCTACGTGCGCTACTGACACATGTTGTTGTTCCTGCTGAGTATTGCGAGTCCCGTCCAGCATCGTGTTCATTTTCCCCACGAGGCTCTTGAGCGCGTACAATTCATTACAAAGATCCGTGATCTCGTCGCGGAGTCCACGGTTCACCTTTTGCGTGAGCGCGTCGAGCAGCAGGCTCGAGGAGCTCGTCGTGCGCGTGATCTCGGCGATCTGCTGCGCCTGGTGCTGTAGGTTCGCGTGGAACTGAGCTTTGATGGGCTCGATCGACGCGTTGAACTGCACAATGAGCTCAGCTCTCGACAGTTTCTCCTGCGAATTTGCCTGGAGCGAGTTGCCCTGCTCGCGAATCGCAGCGACCAGTTGTCGGAGCTCGAGCAGCTGGTTCTCCGCCTGCATGCGCCAGGACTCATCCTTGCCGCAGAGCGACTGCAGGTGGAAGCCGATGTCCTTCTGGGTCGTGAGCTCCTGCCGCAGCTTGGCCTGTACCTGCTCCAGTGTGTGGATCTGTCGGTCGTTCGCGCACACTTCGACGCGCAGCCTGTCCATCTCCTCGGTCGAGGCCTTGCACAGGTTGAGCAGCGCGCTGAGCTGCCGCTCGGCGATCGCGGCGCGCGCGTCGACCTCGAGCTTGAGGCTCAGACGCACCTGCTCCATCATCTGCGCCATGTCGTACGTCGGCGAGCTGTACATGTGGTGGTACGGCATGCCGTGTGCCCGACCTGGCCGAGCTCTTGGATGTTGGTGCTGGGCATTGTGGCTGTTGTTGCTGCTACCACGAATGAACTCCTCATCGCACTCGACGCCGTCATCGTGCTCGTCCTCGTTGTTGTTGCCAAAGCGCTCAGTAGCAGTTCGTGTGCTGCGCAGGTTGGGGGTCTCGCTGCTGCGTTTATGCTCCTGACGCTTGCGGAAGTCGTCGGAGAACGATGTCGGCATGCCCGACGCTCGACCGCCACCAGCACTGTATCCACCACCACCACTGTGCTTGAGATGCGAAGCCATGGAATCTCGGAAGTACGCAGCGCCGATGTTGTTGCTTGGGTCGTCGTCATGGAGCGAGCTTTGCTGCGCGCCAAAGCCACCGAAGCCGCCCATGCAGCCACTGGCCCCAGCATTGGCGCTGGGCTGGCCGTAGGCGCTGTAGGTCGTGAGGTCGCCCGAGAGGTCGGCGAACTGGCGGAACTGCTGCTCCAGGTTCGCGTCCGTGCACTTGATGACCGCCGCGAGGTTCGCCTCCCAGTCCATCGCTGCTGCTGCAGTCCAAGTGCGGCGCTCGTTCGTGGATGACGGATGTTGCCGCGAAAGGGCGTGCGCTCAAAATCCCCAAATTGGGGTGGATCGGCTACCCCATTTAAGGGATCGAATGCAAAGTATGCGTTTTGGGCTCGGAGGTATCTTCGTTTTGGGCTGGTGGCTCTCGAAGATCCACCTGGAGTACCGATATGCTACCGGTATCCGGACGCTTTCGTCCAGCCTTGTGGCGATAAGGTCTGCTGGGCCATCGACTGGCTGGCTCCGAAGCAAGCCACTCCCGCAGGACGACCTTGTTCGCTTCTTGGGCAGATGGCAGCGGCGGATGGAAGGTGCCAGTTCTGCGGGGGACATGTGTCTGCGATGCTAGGTGCTTACACACGAATGCTGTTTGTGCTATTGCGCATCGGATGGTGGCAGTTGTCTCCCGTCGCCCACGAGAACGCTCTCTCTCTTCCAACAACGAGAGCGGACGAGAACTCTCTCAGCAGCACTCGAGAGTGAAGGTGGCTCCATTTCCCCGATCACCATCGAGCGAACAAGCACAAACATTCTAGAACAACGGCGCCGGCTTTCAAAGCCGACTGATTTGGATAGCTCGCTCGCACCGCCTCCGTGAACGAGTGAGCGGCGGCGATGCACGCTGGCGAGGTGCTCCTCGTGGGGACGGGATCCAGTCCGCTTGCATGCTCTCGTTGCCCGTCGTCGGGCGCGGATGGTGGGCTGCTCGACGAGCTGTTTGTTGGGTAAGCGCGCGGCCAGCATGATGAACTGAACACCTCGGGAGCGAGGTTGACTGGTCTTCGCGGGCCCCAGCTCCTGATTGGCCGTTTTGGTTGGTGCAGAATCTGCGCCGCGCTAACTTTAGAGACTGCAAAATTCGGCGATTTCTTCGCAGTCGTCTCCCTTCACAACAGTCGCACTGGCTCACAGCAGAGCGTCGAGAGCTCAATGGGACGCCGTAATTTACGCGCGATCCTGCTCGATGTGCGACCCTGCTGAAAGTAGTTCTCGCGAATATGATCGGTCTGTATATTCGGGTACAAACGACCTCTAAAGCATCAAGTGCGCCTGCTCACACATGTGCATACTGTAGCAAGTACCTAGAAGTCCTTTCTGCAGCGACTACCATTCTAGACAGTCAGCGGGTAAATTCTCCCACATGGACGCGGAGAGAAAAGCCGGCTTCTGGAGACATCCCAAAAATGATCGTCCCAAAAAAAAAAGCCAAAAAGCGCGCCGGCTGGCTTGGGGAGAGCCACAATCCAAAGAACTCGCCAAAGGGCAGGCCGCTGAGCGAGCAAGCAAAGCGCCAGCGCACACTCCCGTACAGCTCTCGCTGCAGACAACACAGACCAGCAGCAGCCATGGACTCGCCCAGCACGATGAGCAGCCACCAGGCGATCATGAAGTGCCCGTGGCAGTGGCGCCAGCCTTTTCTGGACGAGAAGCGCGAGTCGCGCAAGCGCAAGGTCGGCGACGGCTACTTCTACGACCCGGTGGACCCGAACTTCGTCGACCACCTGCTCCCCGGGTACGCCAAGAAGTTCCACGCGGACCTGCTCGAGTCGGACGAGAAGGAGCAGATCCAGCTCGAGATCCAGCGGCTGATGCTCAAGAAGGAGGAGACGGTCGACCGCATGTTCTACGACGCGCTCTTCTTCGGCGGCAAGAAGGGCTCTACGACGAGCGCCAGCAACGACGACTGCACCACAGACGACGAGGACGCCGCGCTGCTGCTGTCGCAGTCATCGAACACAGGCGCAAGCAGTAGCGACTCTGACGACGAGAGCGTGAGCAGCAGCGAGGAGAACATGGCGCTGGTCGACAGCATCCTGCTCATGACCAAGTCCGTGGACGAGTCGTCGCTGCTGGCGTCGCCAAAGAGCGTCTCGTCGCCGCTCTCGCCATTGCTGGACGAGGACGAAGACGACGAGCACGCGCTGTCGCTCAACAGCTCGAGCGATAACGACAGCGACAGTCATAACAGCATGCGCTTCGAGGAGCCGTTGTACGAGCAGCCGTCGTCGCTCGAGCTCGTCTCGGACAACCTCCAAGATAATTATTTCGCGTCGGAAGACAGCGACCTGCTCGACTTCCCCGCGGCCGCTGCCAGTGGGTCCTCGTCGTCCGATTAGACCCGACGACAACCTCCAAACTCAAGACCCCCGGTCGGCTCCATGGCTCGCTGTGCATGTGTCAACTGCTATTATTTATTATTATCCCCTGTAGCTCGGAAGACGAAGATGAACTCTCCTCTTCACTTGCTGCGTATGTATGCGCTGCGGCGCCCCCACCACCCCACATCACTCTCGAAAGAAACAGATTCCCAACAGAAAGTCAACTTTATAAACACACTAATGGAATTCATTGTTCGCTTCATCATCACCATCCAACACTTCACACGTGACAGCAGGGCACTTGTGATCCCATCATACGCATGAGCCTCCATAACCAGTAAGGACCGTGCGTGTGTGTGTGTGTGTGTGACAACCGCTGGTAAGAACTCCGATTCAATTACGAGCCAACGCCTACGCTGGGATCTGCCAGAACATCGTGCCTTCGACCACGAACGGCCGCAAGAGCCTTCTCGAGACGAGCGTGTCGAGCAAGATCTCGATCTTCTCCTTCCCGTAGTCCAGGAGCTTCTCTGCGAGCTGGTCCACGCTCTACAAGCACCACACGGTGGCAGTGTTCGAAACAACAAAACAATGAGCGTATGCACAGAGTTCACCACAAAGGTAATCAGCCACGTACGAAAGTGGGCAAGCTGGCGTGGTCGAGTCCCTGGAACTTGCTGTAGAGGGTCGAGATCTGCACGGCGCCAACCCCTCGCTGCAATCAAAATCGCGACAACTGTTAGTACACATACAGATTGACCAGATCCAGTATTGCAGACGAACCTGGAACGCTGCTGGGAAGAGGGCGATCTCAAACTGGGGAGCCGGCTCGCCCGCATTGAAAGAGTCGTCGTAGTCCTGGAGTTTGGACTCTTGGGACATACTACCAATGTCCAAGTTGGCGCCCACGAGACGATTCGAGAGGGGTGTGTGGGGGGTCATAGCTTTCAGCTGCGTGCGCAGCAGCGGGGACGCCAGATCCAGCGGTGGCGTCACCGGTTCCTCGTCTTCCATCAGGTTCTGACTTGCGCGTACCACACCTGCTTCAATGCTCGCACGCGTCTCGAGTTCGCGAAACTTCGTGGGTGTCAAATAGTCCCCACCGGTGCTGAACTTCCGTCGCATATTTGAGAATGCTTTGCCTGGAGATCGCCAGCTTGGGGAGCTCATGCCTGCTGGACTTGCAGTTACAGGGTTGACTGGATAGTGTGTTTTCGGATAAGCCGCCTTGATCGCCGAGCCCTCCATTCGCTTCCGCTTCCGATGAGACGCACTTGAGGGACTTTTCACCACATCTGCTGCTCCTCTTTGCGCCGTGGGGGACTGCGGGTCGAGCGTCACGAGGGCGTCCATGGTAGCGAACGATGGCATCTCGGGAGTGCCTGGAGTGCCAGGCTGCTGCTGCTCTTCGCTATCGGTACGCGTGGATGACTTGTTACCGCGGGGTGGCGTGAACTCGAACGCCCCCATCTTCATCAGGTTCTTACTGATCGGACTCGAGGGGGCGACGCTGCTGATCGCCGAGTCTGGGGTCGGGATGATTCTTCCGCCTGCACGCCGCTGATTCGACTGTCGCATTAAAGCAGAATATGGTTAGTATCGTGGTCACGGTGAGCACAAGAATAGCCGGACATAGGACACATACCTTGAGGACCCCCGTGCGAATCGGAGAACTCATCGCTGGAGACCAATTGCTCCTCTCCTCGGTGTTGATCGACGACGACACATCGTTGCTGTTGCCGTGCTGGCGGTACGCTGGCGTCGGCATGTACGACGTTCGCGTCATCTGCGGGAGGTTGTCACTCGCGATGCTCACATTAAAGCTGTCGTACACGCTTCGCTCGTGGCGGAGTTCTGCCAGCGTCGTGGTCTTGAACAGCTGCTCGCCTACGACGAGCGATTCCTCCTCTTCGTACTGATCGCTCCGCTCCAGTTCATTCTCTTCGTCGTACTCGTCCGCATCGCTGTCCCCTCGATTACGATACTTTCTGCCTGTAGTCGTCTGTGTGCCTGGCGTCGACCGCGCGTACGTTGATGCTGCCGCGGGGGTCGGCGGCGGCCGCCGCACCACGGGCTGGTGCGTGAACGACTCGAAGAGCGGCGTCCACACCTGCGTGGCCTCGTGGATCTGCCGCAGGATCTGGTGGTGGCGGCGCACGGTGGAGCAGATCTGCGTCGCCGAGCGGTGCGCCGCGCAGATGTTCGCGTCGATCTCCTGCAGCAGGTACGTGATCCGTTGCTGCGTCTCCTCCTCCATGCTCGCTCGCGGTGCGTGCGTGGCTCGTTCGCTTGCTTTCTTGCTTTTTTGCTTTTCTGCTTTTCTGCTTTTGAGAGGTCCTGCTGTCGTCTTCGTGGCTGCCACACACAAGGAGCGTGAATCACAGAGTAACTCCGAATCAGACGAGAAAGTGTCTGACTTTCGCTTTTCAACCACGTTTTGGGACAAAACAACGGGGAAACCCAACATGATACTGACTGTGGCAATAGCCAGGATCAGAACAAAGCAGCTCATTTGGACTGAGTATTCGCCAGCTTTCCGATACTTTTCCGAGAAACAGCCAACCGAGCCAAAGTGATAGCGAAACAACTTGCTGAATGTCAAAGTGCTTTTTGCGCCAAGATTTAGCCACGCGTGGACAAACAGGGGGTTTTCCAATGAAAATATGCTTTGATCTCCCTCCCGTTTTCCCGCGCGCACATTGAAATTCAAACTTGAAACGCGGTTGTCCGGCTGCATTCAGTATTTGCGCATCCGCCCGCATTTGCAGCAACTCCACAACTCGTCTGCCACGCGACTCTGCTGCAGTCACGACGATCAGCCCAGCCCTCCAATCACTCTCAAGACAAGACGATGGAGTACCGCGTGCGACGACGCAACGCCACCGAGCGCATGCCCGGCTTCGACGTGGAGATGATCATCACGGACGCGCTCATCCGCCGGTTCCTGCTGCGCGCGGGCTTCCGCACGAGCTCCCAGACCGCGGTTGCGCACACGCGCCAGCATCTGTGCGACTTCTTGAGGAAGCTCGTGCACACGATGTTCCCGCTCGCGGAGCATGGCCATCGCATGAGCTTTTGCCTCGCCGACGTGGTGAGTGCGTGTCGCTTTCATGGGATCCGACTCTATGGGTACGACGACGTGTGCAACCTCGAGAGCACGTCGGGGTCGATCGAGACTCTCCACGTAACGGAGATGGTCGAGACGCGAACGACGTTTGGTGGACCGGATACGTGGGACGACGAGCCAGACATGGAGCCCGGTGCGCGGTTCAAGAAGACCGACTTCGTCGCGAATTACCATGCGTTCAATGAGGGCGAGGAGGAGGAGAGCGATGGCGACGACAGCGAATGGTCGTGGTACGGAGAGAGCGACGCTGACTCCGACAGTGAAGATGAGGACGTGAAAATGGACTCCGACAACAACAGCAGCATCGAGTCGAAGCCGTGGCAAAGACCTCATCACGGCAACCGATTCATCGATTCGCTGAAAGCGGCCCAGGCTCTCGTCGATGAGCAGCTTCTTCAGACCAATCCGACTGACGACGAGATGGACGATGACGCCGCTCCAGGGCAAGGGTACTTCTCGGACTACGACGAAGTGCACGAACCCGCCACATCGGTGATGCAGGAAGAAGCCGTGCGCAAGGAAGATGAGCTTTGGAGCTCGAACAACAACCTTCACGAGATTGACGACGACAAAGCGGAGCAAGTTCTGGACACCATTTTCTTCAACGATGAGGCAGACCAGTACACGATTCCTCGACAGGTGTTCACCCGCTTCTTTCGTTCGACGCTCGGCCTCACTCTGAAGATCAGCACGGTTGCGCTCAGCGCGCTGCACAACGTCACGGAGCAATACCTGCACCGCGAGTTGGCGCAAGGTGTTCTTTTCTATCAGCTGCAGGCTATCATCTCGAAGGAGAAAGCCGCACAAGAGAACGACCTCCAGGAGCAGCTTCGACAAGAGCGCGAAAAGGTAAACGAACGGGAACAGAAAATCGCTGACCTGAAGGCTGCATTCAAAGCTAAGGAAATTGAGATGCAGCACCAGATCGCCCAGCTGCAGCATCAACTTCGCGTTCAGCAACATAGCAGCGAGGATTTCCACATGCAGACGCCAAACCGAACGCCACGCAAGCGAAAGTCTCCGGGAAAGCGCAAATTGACACCAAACAGTAAGCGCATCGAAATTGTTCGAAAGGAGGCTGTGAAATCATCAACGAGCCCCAAACCCGTAGGTTCACTGCGCTCCAAGATCCAAGACTACGCGCTCCGCAGCAAGAAGACCCGAGTGAACGTGGTCTAAGATCCTCGCCAGCGGCAATCCACCCGCACCGGTAACTTGCATTTCATAGACACCCATAGACACGTGTGATTCTCGCTGATCAACCCCAGCTTCGATTTATAGACAAGAAGTTTGCGCCGAAGCCACAGCGCACAGGAGACATTCAGAGCAGCGACCACACCAGAGAAAGCAAACGAAGACAAGTACAATATGCCGGGGGGGGGGGGGGGGGGGGGGGGGGGGGGGGGGGGGGGGGGGGGGGGGGGGGGGGGGGGGGGGGGG
>JAASFQ010000013.1:0-91642 GCA_023333845.1 Globisporangium polare | reverse complement strand
GCTTGTACTTCTCTTCGGTCGTGGCTGCGTCCTTGGCGTGAATCGCTGGGAAGTACTGCTTGATCGTGAAATCGAGCATCTGGCGCATCATGTCGGCCTTGTTCTCGAGACCGGCGCTGGGGCCGCGGCGTCCGGACTTTGGGTCCTTCCCCTTGAAGATCTCAAACGAGCCGAAACGCAAGAAGCTCTGGGCGATGCGCATCACCACAGCGGTCGGCTCTTTCTTCGGGTTGCCGTCGTAGAACATGTCGCGGACCACAGTGGTCTCGCGGGACACCACGACACTCGCAGCACGCGTTGTCGGCACACCGAGGGCGTGCATGTGCTCACTCGCCAGGAACTCGCGCAGCGTTGAACGCTGTTATCAGACAGTGGACAAAGCAAATACCAGCATCAGCGCTATCATTCAGCATCACAACACTCAATCAGACGCACACGTACCAGCACTTTCCTTCCGTCCGCCGTTCGCGAGTACGGGGTGAGTCCCGCACCCTTTAGCTGCACTTCCCAGCGCTCCTTGGCATCATTCACAACCTCTCCCAGGTAGATCGCCGCGCCATCGCCGAGCTGTCCAGAGAAGTAGCCGAACTGGTGTCCACAGTAGCACTGCGCCGCGGTCTCGGAGCCTGGAAAGATCTCATTGCCGGCAAGGAACGGCACCAGCGCATCAGCTGGCACGAGTTCGCCCTTGGCATTCTCATCAGCGTCGCTCTCTTGGCGCCAGACGTCGACGCCTGCAAGGGTAAGCGCGTCCTTAGAGGCGATGACCAGCTTCGGGTTTGCGATCGGCGTCGGCTTGATGCGCGAGTAGCACGCACCGGCGACGGCGCTGCGCACGTAGTTCTGCGTCTCGGGGTCGATCGGCAGCTCCCGCAGGACGGCGTTGTCAAAGCGCGAGGCGGACGGCGAGCCCTTGCGCCAGACGCCGCGGCCGCACGTGAGGCTGCTGCGCTGCATGGTCTGCTGCTGCTGGAGGAAGAGGCGGCGGAGACTCGGGCCTGTGGGCTTGAGCGCAGATTGCGGAATGAGCATGTTCGCCGACGGGTGGCGGCCGAATTGCGGAAATGAAAGCCACCGTCGATTTGGAAAGGGCAGCTTTGCATTCTTGCTTGGTGCATGCAGTTTGGTGGGTTTATCTGAGTAAGGATTTATTTGGGTAGAGTGATGGTTGTGTTAAACGGGAGGATTTCATATGCTGTTGAATAGGCCAAGTGATTGTGAACAACTTTGGCTTCATCATCAAGCCTGAATTGATCGTTGGCCAATGCGAAGCATGGCCGTGCCCACATCATCGTGATGGACATCTTGTCGTTGGACGGGCATTTCAGCGGACATCGATGGACGTACGTAACTGAGCGTCCACGTTTACGGCGGCGGACGTGGGCGCGACCGATTGGCCTCGGATGCAGCCAAGCCCGACCCAGTTCGCAGCTCTTCCTTTGAAAACGTCGTGACAAAGGACACGAGTCACGAAGCGGAAATGTGCAGCACGGGACCGACCAGTAAATGGCTCTTGATGGTCGCAAAGCGACTCATGCGCAAGTCAGCTGATCAACTATCGAAGATGGCGATCGCAATCTGCCATCGCGATTGCCTGCGGAAGTGGATTACGACCGGCGCGGCTGCGTGGTGGGTATTCTTGAAGTTGTCCCATAAATGACCTGGCGGGTGCTCCCACGCCGGAGAGCAGCAACAGCAACCGAGCGGCTTCTCACGAAAAGCGCTCATTCTTCATTCGGCGCTGAAACGACCAAGTGTCCTCTCGAACAACAGGCAGACAGACAGCGAGCATGACGGCGATCCGCGCGCTCGACGGCTTCTTCGCGCGCGACAGTCACAGCAGCGACGACACCACCGCCGCCGCCGCCATGGCCCCGCTCCTGTTCAAGAAGTTCGCGCTCGCGACGGACAGCTGGGCGGATCTGCAGACGCGCGTCGCGGACGTCAGCGCGCAGGGCCGCGACGTCAAGGTCGTGTACCTCGTGCGTCACGCGGAGGGCTTCCACAACGCCGCCGAGCGCGACTACGGCACGCAGCGCTGGGAGGAAGAGTTCGCCAAGACTGACGCGTACCTCGACGCCGACCTGACGCCGTTCGGGATCAGCGACGCGCAGAGCAAAGGCCCACCAGCGCTGGCGGTGGAGCGCGTCAAGGGCATGCCGACCATCGAGCGCGTCGTCGTGTCGACGCTCTCGCGCGCGATCCAGACGGCCGAGATCTTCTTCGGCGACTACCCGCTGCCAGCGCAGTCGCAGTCCTTCGTGGGCATGGAGCTGTGCCGCGAGATCCTGGGTGTGCACACGTGTGACAAGCGTGTGTCGCTCACCAAGCTCAAGAGCAAGTTCCCGCGCGTGGACTTTGCGTTCAATGGCGCGGAAGTGCAGGACGAGGAGGACGAGCTCTGGTCGCCCACGCACCGCGAGACTGACGCCGAGATCCAGGCGCGCGCGCACGCCTTTTTGCTGCAGTTCTTCGACGCGATCCCAGACCGCTACGTGGCGCTCGTAGTGCACTCCAAGTTCATCCGGTCACTTTACGAGATGCTGCGTCCGGGCGAGGCGGACGTGTACCCGGCCAACTGCGAGGTCATCCCCATGGTTCTCGAGCGTGTGAAGTCATAGAGCGCTGGCCCAATGAAGAGGAAGGAGGCTGCGTGGTGGTTCATCATTCTCCACCGCTGTCCTCGTTACTTTCCTCGACTATTAATACAGCTCGCAAAGCGATATATCGGCAAGTTGACACCTTGGCGTCTTATGCCACGTGTAATCGATCGAGAGATGCAGTCGTCAGAACGCTGAGTGCTGCCGCCTGACTCAGGACACGACTGCCTTTCGCCATGAGGATGCAGCGAATTGCCTTCCACCCTCGCTCTTCTGTGAACTTGCACTTCGAGTCTCGTCCGAGCGGCTCTGACCATTTCGAGACGGCGAAGGGTCGCTCGTCGCGGCGTTTCAGGATCGCTCATTCCCACTTCCGCCACCTTCCTGACTTCATCAAGCAAGACCCACGCGAATGGGCAATCTCCTGAGCGTTGCGACGCCATCGGGGGCCAAGCCGAGGCCCGCAGAGGCGAATGTCGCCATCTTAGGCGGCAATGCTGACAGCAGCTCCAAGGCAACGACACCGGCGCCGCTGTTCCTGAGCGACATCAAGGCCGAGCCCGCGACCTGGAGCCAGGAGGGCATCTACCTCACGATCCAGCGCTTGTTCGGCATGCTGCCGGACTCGGAGGTGCGTCTTTGCATGCTGAAGCTTTTGTTGTTCTGAGAATGGAGACCCACCATTGCGTCCTTGTGCGACTTTTTGTACATCTCTTAGGCGGAGACACTCAAGCAGGAGCAACGCCAGCCGCAGTTCCAGCGTCGCCCATCGTACGTCGCTGGCTCATTTCCCCGTACGTGATGTAGTGTTTGTAGTGTTCATGATACTAACTTGAAGTCTTCTGTCTCAACAGGACGTTTGGGCTGGATGTGAGCATGCGTGCGGACGCGATCGTCGCGGCGCAGCGCGTATACCGGCGCTACCGGATGCTCGCCAAGTGGCATGACGTCGCTGGCCAGATGCTCGAACTCGCGCGCAGCCGCATCGAGACCCGCAAGGCGCTCGAGGAGGAGGAGATGACGCTCGCCAACTTCCGCCAGCTGCTCACGGACGGCTTCACGGCGCACAAGGTGTCCATCACCGGTGCGCTCAAGACGATCCACCTGCAGCTCGTGATGAACCCCAAGGCGGAGGAGTGCTACCTCACGTGGTCGCCCTCGCGCAAGCGCCAGCCACGGATCCACCTTCGTACGTCTCTGGTATATTCTGAGCTCTTACTACAACCACCGATTGACTGTGTTTCTGTGGCTTCGTGAATCAAACAGATGACGTCGAGCAGGTTGTGCCCGTGCTCCGAGCCGGGAACAAGCACGCGCCTCGCCTCGCCAACAAGGTGAGCCACCGCCGCGGGCTCATCATCGTGTGCAAGAGTCACCACCGCGGCCGCGTCGTGCTCGAGATGGACACCAAGCGCGAGCGCAACCTGCTGCTCTGCGGCTTCGAGCGGCTGCTGGAGGACATGAACCGCCTCGACCCGACGCTGGACAGCGCCGGCGCGATCCGCAAGCGCCTGCCCCGGCGACAGAGCGTCATCGAGTTCTTCGAACCGGAGACGCGCGCCGAGAACGAGCAGCAGACCATGGAGCAAATGACGAATGTGAACAAGGTCGACGAGCTCGAGCCTGCCAGTGAGGACGCGTCGCCTATCCAGGCAGCTCCACCAGTAGCGCGCAAGTCCCTCACGACGGGTGATGGCGCCGTGAAGCGCGACTCGGCGACCTTGGAAAACTTGTACGCGACGCGCTTCGACCCACCGCCAGCAGAGAAGGCGACGGTTGTGCGGAGATCGAGCATGACGACGGCTGTTCAGAGCTAGGATTAAGGTTAAGCTCTCAGATCCCGGACTGACAGCCTGGGCGCGAAGCTCAGCCGCCTCCAGAGTGATGATAATTAATTTAATGTGCTTCTATTGAAGAGTGTGCTTACCAGCTTGACGTCTCAGTCTTCTTCTTCAGTCTTCCTTGACGAACTTGCCGTTGACTGGGAAGTGTGTCCCCTGCGACCGCAAGATGCTGGGGCTCTGCACGGGCACGAACCAGTACGGGAGCTCGCGGAACGTGCCGAAGACCTGCTGCACGTTGCGCAGGATGCCCACGTCGAAGAAGTTGACGAAGTACGGATCGTCGCGCTTCTCGCAGTACTCGAGCGTACTGAAGTTGCGCGCCGTGAAGTACAGGTGCATGACGTAGAAACAAAGCAGCGCCGCGCCGAGGCAGAAGCTGAAAAAGAACACGACCACGATCTGTACGAACAGTAATACGCTTGTTAGTTCTAAATTGTATGATGAGAAGCGGTTGATTGGATATCGTCACTGTAAAATACCTGCACGGACGGGGAGAGGAACCGGAGCTTGCCGAAGAAGTAGAGCTTCGCCGAGTGGTCCAGCGCGTCTCCCAGCAAGTAGCGAAAGAGCAGGCTACTCTGGTAAAGACACGTCGACGAGCTCCAGCCGAGGAAGAGCAGGAAGAACTTGTAGTTGTAGAAACCGATGCACCTGACGACAGCAGCACAATGTTACACACCGATCAAATGCATGCAACACAATCAGACATGACGACACACTTGTTGATGTAGACGCAGTGGTGGTCCATCTTGAGCACGCAGCGGCGACACGTGCTGCAGTGGTGGGCGCGATCGGGCTTCACTGCGCGGCATTTCCTGCAGTAGCGGATCTCGCCGTTCATCTTGGACTCGACCATGGGTGGCGTCCCGTCCGGCAGCGCCTTGGCGGCGGAGCTCGCTCTCACGCCCCACTCATCCGTGTCCTTAGCGTTGAGCACGGCGTCCAGCGCCTCCTTTTGCTTGCGCGGCAGCGTGTTCTTCTTCACGAACGAGTCGGTCGAGAGCAGCGTCTGCGCCAGCGACGCGCAGAGCAGCGCCGTCATGACGTGGAAGCTCAGGAGCTCCGTCCAGTGCACGCCCGCCGCCGAGAGTAACGGCTGCGCGTAGTACGCGAAGGACGAGTAGAGGCTGACGATGATGGCGATGATGATCGCCGGCAACACGTACCGCAGCTGCCGCGGCGCGCGCCACTCGCAGCAGCAGCCCATTCTCGCTCGCCGCTGGCTTGGTGATGATGCTGATGCTGCAAGAAGAGGAGGCGAACTTGAAAGTACTGTGTCACCTCTGTATCGTACTGAGCTTGTCCGGGTATCAATCAGGATCCGGATAGACAGAAACATGACTGGAACTTTCATAGAAACCCTTTGTAAACGAATACACGGGCCTGCAATAGAGAATTGCAAACCAAAATGGCCAGCCGCATTTTTTCCGTTGCTGCATTTTGGCCAAGCGGCACTCGCGGAAAGAACCCGAAGAAGCCTGAAGAGAGGCGATCCGTTCCGCGCGCTCGTCGACGAACGAAAAGACACGGCTCTCCGCGTCACACAACAGCGTCCCTGAGCAGCTGAGAAGAGCGACTGGTTTAGCGCACGAGCGAGTCAGCGAGTCGGCGCGGGCGTGACACCACCAGCGAGTGGGTTGAAAAGAGTTCTTCTGTAATTACGTCACTCCGCATGATCCCGCTCATGAAGCGCGAGTCGCTCTCGCCGCAGAGGCCGCTCATGTCGCAGATCCAGTCGCAGCACGCGGGCGCACTGCTGACCCCGAGCCGAGCCTCGAGCGTGCGTCGTCCTGAGAGTGGCGCCGACCTTTCGATGAACGCGATGGCCCCGCACTGCGCGCTCGTGGTCACGCAGCAGCCTCCGCAAAAGTGGTACAAGGACCAGTTTGGCCGCAAGGCGACGTTCGAGATCCAGCTGCAGCGCGTTGGCCAGTGCTGCATGTCGTGCGTCGACCAGCGTCATCTCGCTGTGCAGCTTCTGTACGAGAATGGGTGCGTATTGTGCATGTCATTGTTGCTGTTGTTTGCCTGTGACGAAGAGTGGTTACTCACAAGTGTGACTCGTTCGTTTATGCTGCTAGCAAAACGGTGGAGAATCAGAGCATCCTGCGCATCACGAGCGGGCTGTGCTTGAACAAGGAGAACCAGAGCACGATTGCGATTCGGATCATGGAGGTTTCGAAGAACCACCAGAACCAGGTACTTGATGCGCTTGCTGAATCTTCATAATGTTTAGGGTGAGTTGTATGATGTCTAAACGCCTCGTGTTTCCGTAGCGTTTTCGGCTTCAGATCGCGCTTCCGCAGTGCCAATTGACTGGTTCCACCCCGGCCCCCGCCGTCACAGAGGGCGTTCTTGTGCTTTCCAAGAAGGTTGGTGTTTGTTGTTGTCATGTCATGTCATAGCAAAGTGGTGGTATCGACGTCCCTGTAGACTAATGGATTGCTGTATGCTTAGAACAAACGGCCAGCGAAGAACGACGGCGAAGAAGCTCAAGACACGCCATCCAAGCCGAAGAAGAGCAAGTCGGGCGACTCGCCAGTTCTTGGATCCAGGCTCACGGACAGTCCCTCGAAGCGAGAGATGTCGCCCATGGGAAGAAAGAACGTGTCTGAGATGCACTCCGAGGCGGACAGTTTCTCGGAGCAAATGCCGGACGAGTCGAGTTGGGCGTCGCAGGTCGTGCGCTTCAAGTCGCCGACTGAGAGCGTCTGCCTGTGGGCGAACGCGGCGTACAACTTTCTCCACAAGCTGCAATGGCAGAGACCCCCAGGCGCGTTCGAGGGCGATGAGGACATGGACGACTTTCTCAGTCACGCGAACGTGGAGCCGTACCGGTGTCCCGTGTGCCACGAGTGCTACGGATCTACACCGAAGCATCGCGACGATTGTGACCTCAGCCTGCTGCTTCAGCAAAGTGGTGCGCACTTGCATGGGTGGTACATGAGTAGTTTAGTGGCTAACTTGATACGCCTCTCCACTTGATCACAGGCGAATTCGATAGCTCCCCACGTGTGAAAAGCGAAAGCAGGAAGCCTTCCGCGATGCAGTGGTCTGCCCACGAATCAAGAGAGCAGCCGCTTCCTTACGTGTTTACAGAACCGCCCAAGAGCGCGATGTTCACCTCGCCACGAGCAGCCACTGCGCCATCCAAGTACAACATCACGCAGGACCTTCTCCAATTCTCCGAGACGCCAAGTGACGACGCGAGACCTGCGTCAGCTTTAGCCTCGCCGTCGCTCGATCTGCTGGCGAAAAACTTGAATCTCAACTCGTGGGAAGGGTACTCGACACTGTCCAAGTTCATGTTCAGGTACGGAATTTACTATCTATGCCTCGGTCTCATGAAATGAGAAAAACTCATCACCCTGTTTCTCCGTTCGTTGTAGTACGTTGGAGATGGAGGGCAGCTATCCAAACCAGGCACTAAATCTCGAAGCAAGTCCTGACAAGATGCCGATGGCCAAGCCACCGCTCTTTCGACCTACCGGTTCGCTGGTTTCAGCTCTGCCGCCACTGGCCAGTTTGCCAGTCGTCCTCCCAGGGCTCCAAGAGCTCCAACCAATCCGCAGTCTCCCGTCAAGCTTTTCGAAGCTGGTGTCGAGCATGAAAGACATGCCCCCAGATGCTGCCGCGTTCTTGCAAGAGCAGGACGCAGAGCTGACGGGTGACGCGAGCTTGCTCTGTTCGCTGAGTCGCGTGAGCCTGAGCGATTTCCTCAACGCCGAGGCGTCTGCCGGTACGCAGAAAGTCGACCCTCGGTACTTCTCGGCGCTGTCCTCGTTACTGACGGAGGAAACGAAGAGCCAAGCGAACGAAGACGCAATCGCGTGCATCATCGGCACCGACTTTCGGCATTGCGGGTACCCAGCGTTCGACGAGTCGTTTACACTACTGGGGTTCTATTTCCTCTCGGGCTCAGCGGTGAGTACCGAGTTGTTCAGCGTCTCATGTGTTGCTGATCGTCATGCTGGTGGGATGAGTGAAGAGCTCTAACGAGATGGCGGTGCGGTGGGTTTTTTTCTTTCCCCTTCCTTTACACTGTTGCAGGAGCTGGCGAACTGGGACCTGCGCTTCATGCCGAACTTTTATCCGCTGCCGCCGGAGATGCTGTTTGAGCTGGAGAAGAGCGTGCTCGAGTGGCGCAGAGAGGGCAAGATCGTGTTCATGCGTCAGCAGAACCAACCGTTGCCACAGTCGCTCGTGCAGCTGAAGGGGAGTGTGATTCATTGCGTGACGACAGCACTGGCCGCGGAGAACTCGCTTTGAGGATCCTGGTGGCAGGTATTTAAGATTGCACTTCCACTTGAACCTCAGCATTGATTCGTGCCAGATATATCCGTTTTTATGCCATTCTTGATCCAAACAACGAGCGATCGTGAGTGTACTGTAACACCATACTGTAAGTACGATATGTGTGTGTGCGAATCGACTCATCACAACGCTTGCGGCAGCAAAGTCGTCGCCAGCGAAAGGAAGAGAGCACCATGGGCAAGGGCGACTTCCTCACGCCGAAGGCCATCGCCACGCGCATGAAGGTGCGTGACACACAGATGTGTGGACAAGATCGTGAGATCGGTGCTGATGCTTGTGTTTGTCTCTCTCTCTCTCTGTCCCTGGTGCTTGGCGTCACACGTGCGTGCGCAGTCGAAAGGGCTCCAGAAGCTCCGGTGGTTCTGCCAGGTGTGCCAGAAGCAGTGCCGCGACGAGAACGGCTTCAAGTGCCACGCGACGTCCGAGAGCCACCAGCGGCAGATGCTCATCGTCGCGAACGACCCGGACAAGTTCATCAGCGGCTACAGCGAACTGGTGCGTGTGATATGGCGTTTGGTTGCTGCGAATGCGTGTGCACGTCTGTGTTCTTTGCTCTGAACCCACGTATTGCTCGTACGCATGCTCAGTTCGAAAGCGCGTTCCTGGAGAACCTCAAGAGACGCCACGGGACCAAGCGCATGCGTGCGACCGTCGTGTACAACGAGTACATCGCCGACAAGCTCCACACGCACATGAACGCGACGCAATGGACGACGCTCGGCACTTTTGTGCAGTACCTCGGCCGCACCGGCAAGTGCACTGTGGACGAGACCGAGAAGGGTTGGTACATTCAGTACATCGACCGCGACCCGCGCGCACTGGCGCGACAGGAGGAGCTCGAGAAGAAGCACAAGTCGGATCTTGACCACGAGGAGCGCAACCGCGCGTTCATCGAGCGACAGCTGAAGATCGCGCAGGAGGTCACGAAGGAGCACGAAGATCCGGACGCACACCGCCCTACGAAGCTCCAGCGCACGGACAAGGACGAGAAGATCAAGATCGGCTTTGCGACTAAGGCTTCGAAGGACACGGGCAATGACAGCCGCACTTCGTTGTCGTCTTCGAAGCTGGTGCTCAACGTGTTTGGTAACAACGAGGCGGTTTCTTCCTCCTCGCCTACGGACCGGAATCGATCTGTGGACGACACGGGCAAGCGGAAGCGCAATGCGGTGGACGACATCATGGCGGAGGAAGAGCGACGCAAGAGCCAGCTCAAGAAGAAGCAGCAGGAGGAGCTCAAGAAGCAGAAGCTCGAGAACTGGGTCGCGAAGGACATTGTCGTCAAGGTCGTGAACAAGAAGATCGGCGGCGGTGAGTACTACAAGCAGAAGGGCGTGGTCACGGCCGTGGAAGACAAGTTCTGCGCCACGGTGGAGCTCCTGGACTCCGGAGACGTCTTGCGTCTGGACCAGGACGACCTGGAGACTGTGATCCCGAAGGTCGGGCGGAAGGTGAAGATCGTGAACGGAGTCGGGAGAGGGAGCGTCGCAAAGCTGCTCTCCATCTCCGTCGACCAGTTCTGCGCCAGCGTCCGCATTGTGTCCGGGTCGCGAAAGTAAGTTGTCTTCAGTGGTAGTTGAGTTGCTGGCTCTGGGACTGTGAGCTAACTTCTGTTTGTTGTCGTTTGTGAAATGTCAGGGGCGAAGTGCTGGATCGCGTCGAATACGAGGACATTTGCAAGCTGAGAGACGACTAAAGACGGAGCAAAGTAGGTCAATACGAAATGATCCTGGATATTCAATCTTGTATGCACTACTATTCCTCTCGTTCACCATGTGCTAGGAATCACTATGGAGTGGATGCCTCAACACCGTCTGTAGAATCAAACAACATGACACAATCTGATCAGCTTACAATCCTCGATACAGTCAAAAGACAAGCAAATACACATTCGCACCTTCATCACCGGCGCCATCTGTCCGCAAGCCCGGCGACTTGGCCGCAGGCACGAGCCCGTCCTCCATGTCTTCGTCGTCAGCCTCGGCGAGCTTCAGCTGCTCCTCCTCCTCCATCTCGACATCTTCGTCCAGCGTGGCCTTGAGGTTCTGGATCGTGCTCATGAGCAGCGAGAACTGCTTGTTGCGCAGATCCAGTTTGCTGTCCACCGCCTTGATCGTGTCCACTGCCTCGCTCGAGCGCTTCTCCTCCACAGCGATCTCACTGTGTGTGTGCAGGGTTTGATTGGACAAAAAGGTCAGTCACGATTGTCAATTCGAGTGAGAGGGGAATAATACGTACGCTGCGATCTCCTTTCTGGACGGCAGCTCGTTGATCACGCGCGCGATCGACTCGTACTCCTCCTTGTACGCGCGGACGGTCTTCTCCACGTGCACTTTCGTCTTGAGCTCTTCGATTTCCTTGGACACTTTGTCGATCGACGCGTCTGTTCAATACCGTCATGCAAACAGGTGAGTCGACTGCCACGTTACGATGCAGGCAAGAAAGACAAACGCATACCGATCTCGGCGTTGAGCGTCTCATAGGCTTCCAGCTCGCGCTGCGACGTGAAGCTCAGGATGTCCGTCTTGTTCGCCTCGAACTCCATCTGCTCCATATCCCAGAACAGCGCGTCCATGTCCTGCTTGCTGTGGCAACAAAGCAACCAACCAAAGATACATACACAATGAGAACCACCAGATACACGTGCAGTGTTACACAGAAGTACGGAACTCACCAGACATCCACGTCGATGCTCTCGTCCGCGAACGAGTCGAGCAGCGTCAGCAGCGTCTCGGCGCACTTCTTCAGCCCCGTCTTGCCGAGCGTGCTCGTGCGCGTCAGCAGCCGTCTGCGGATCACCACATCTACGAAGAAGATAGCCAGCGCGTCACATACCATTAGCATATCCACACACACACACACACGCGCAGGCGTACAAAAACACGTAGCCATCCTCTTGTTCGCTCCTCTCCAGCAGCTCACCTTCGTCCGCCATGTTGCCCGTGTTTTGCCTTTTTTGATTTTGTGTGGGACAGCCAAAATGCCAAGAGCGCTCTATTTAAATGGAAACTGTAACAAATGCTCTGAATTGGCTCGGGTGTTGAAGGCGCGAAACGTCACAACGCACACTTGGCAAGACGCATTCGACACTCGGAAGAGAAGGGCAGGCGAGTGATGTGGTTCGGCGTCGCGCCGTCTCCCGCGCCGAGTCCGCCGCGCACCAACACGCAGTCGTGGCACCCGCCGCACTGCACGTGCGCGCGGCACCGCAAGGCCATCGCCCCAGCACACGAACAGCAGCTGCGCGGCTACAATGCGCCGTCGCCACGAGCGCATATGCTCTCGCCACGCAAGCAGCTACAGGACGCAAAAGCGAGTGCACTGCCACTCGCAGGCAGTGATGACAAGAACGTACAGCAAGCAGTGCCAGCGCCCGCCTCAGTTGGACCGATGTCGCCACGTGCACATAGACGGCAGCGCGAGCAACACACAAAGATGGTGCGCAAGCCACAGGAGTCGTCGAGACTTGACTCATTTCTCGGTCGTGCTGCTGGAGTGGTGACTTCCAGTAAAAGAGACACCAGCGCGCTTTGGGACAGCTTGGACGCTGTAACTCTTGCACGGTCCAGCACCAAAGCAGGTCGGGATGTCGCCGAGGAGCCTGCGCTAGCGCTCGTTGACGACAAGCAGCCACAGGAGAGCGACACGCGTGTGATAAACAGCAGCGGCAACGGTTTTGGCTGCGCGCTTGATGATGACACAACGCACGACAACAACAATCAGAATGACGTCGTGCTAGCTGAGAGGAAAGCTTCAAGGAGTGGGCGACGCGCGTCCAGAGGTGCCGACCGTGTGCGGAACGCAGAGCACCCGCCCACAGGGAATGCTGATTTGAATGACGTCTACAGGTATGAAAGAGAAATACGATACCGTTCTGTGCAACAACTCATAGGCTTGTTATTGTGCAGTAGCAGACTGGACCCACTGAATGACAGCCAAGCTCCACCAGCTCCACCAAAGTCTCGGCGCTCGTCTCGGACCTACTCGGCGTTCGCAATCGACAATTTGTCGGACCAGAACTCGTCGAGCGAACACCTATCAGGATCGTTTTCCAGTCGAGTCCAGCCCGAGAACCTCGTCGGACACGTCTCCAGCATCTGCTCTGTCGTAGCAAGTGACGACCGGTACGTCATCTCGTGTTCCGTCGACGGATCCGTCAAAGTCTGGTCTCGCGCGTCGTTCAGCTGTCTGCACACGCTCTTTGGACACGAAGACAACGTGTCCTGCATCGACATTAAGGCGCGGTGGCTCGTCTCGGGGTCCCACGACACGACGCTGCGCGTCTACAGCTGCTTGGACGGCTTCACGCTGCTTCACGAGCTGCGAGGTCACACAGCACACGTCACGAAAGTTCACCTGCCGCCTGCATGTCCTCAGCAGATCTTGAGTTGCTCGGACGACTCGACCATCCGCATTTGGAACGGAGAGCTGGGGCACTGCACTTTCGTTCTGCGAGACCACTCGTCGCGCATCACGTGCTTTTACACGGAAGGCAGGCGCGTGTGCTCTGGTGCAGCAGATGCCGCGGTGTGCTTCTGGGATCTGCCAACAACTGCTGACAAACTCAAGAACAGAGAGCTGCGCGCCACCGAGGCGTTCCGCGTCCACAAGGCAACGGTTCAAGTGCTCACTGCGAACAGTTCTGTCGATAGCACGCTAATTTTGAGTGGCTCGAACGACGGCGCGATCCAGATTTTCAACTTCCAGACGCTCGAGTACATCGGTTGTCTGGACCTCGTCCACTCTCCGATCTACAGCATGTGCTTGCTCTCAAACAGCCAGCTGGTCTGCTCGACTGGTGACGGGCGCCTGTTGCATTTCAGCGACCTCTACAGCCATCCGCTGGTGAAATCCGAGCTCCGACTGGCAGATAAGTGGATCTCGATGCTGCAGCCTCGCGGAAACACTGTTGTGTGCAGCTCGGAAGACTTGCTCTATGTCGTAGATGCTGAGCAGTTGCGCGTGCTTGCAGTGATCGAGACCATGCACGGCTTCGTCAATAGTGTTGGCTGGCTGCACGCGACGGCTCTCATCAGTGGTGGGCAGGACAACGTGGTCAAGATCTGGAACATCGGCTGACACGAAGAGTTTAGTAGTTGTTGTTGTGCTCAGTTTGCCTGGGAACGTTGCAGGTTCGTCAGGTGTAGCTCTGAATACGATTTGTGTCGACTGAGCGCCTCGTGGGTTGGGAATTTGCGCCGACAGAGCAGACAGCAGATCAGCTCTTTCTCTGGTTCTGTCGCCATTGGACCGCGCTGTTCGCTCGCGCCTTCATTCACTGGATGGTTCGTGCTCGGATCTGGTGCTGGAGCTGGCGATGACGCGTTCTTCTTCCACGAGCTCCAGTTGTACGCCTTTGCACTGAGATCCGAGCTCAAAATGGACTCCTGGACTGCCATATTGACACTTGCCTTCTCAAAACCGTCATCAGTTGCAGCATCTCGTGAACCAAATGACGCGTTTGCGTACGCTCGCTCGAAGCCTTTGGACATGAACTCCTTGCGGGCCATGCGTTCTTCCTCTTCCTGAAACTGTTTCCAGATCTCCTCTGCGGTCCGCTGGCGTCGTGGCGCAGATGGTGGTGGTGGCTGAAATCCAGAGCTTGGATCCCGAGAGGCCGGTGGTGGTTGCTGCTTGTCGCTCTTGCTCTTCTTCTGCTTCTTCTTTCGTGGGTATGGTGCTGGACCAGTCTTCGGTGGTGCAGATGACGGTGGTGGTGGGGGACGCTTTGGAGCTGAGTGAGCCGATCGTAACGTCGTCACCAGAGTGCGGAGGTAACTGCGCTGGGAGCTCTCGTCACTTAAGCATTCGTACGCCACGCTCAGCCGCTTGAACGCCTCTTCCGCATCTACAAATGCCCACGGACATCCATTCGTGTTAACACGTTGCGCCATGAGCAGTTCGAATCGACAGTGACGGCCGTACCTGCGCTCTTGCTCTTGTCCGGGTGCACGAGGATCGCCAGCTCCTTGTACCGTCTGAGAACGCACGAGCACACCACAAGCAACATGAGACAAGAGATCGCCATACAGAGCAACCGCAGTAGCAGTAGAAAGAGAAGAAGCAACGACGCACCTGCGCACTTGCGTCACGTCGACGAGCTGAGGCCTCCCGCGGGCGTCGTGGGAGACCAGCTGCAACACATGGAAGTGATCGCTGCAGGGAGCATCAAACACAGGTTAATGGACATATATGTATGCGATCGATGCAACCATGAGAGCAAAGCTCGTTACCTGCAGAGCAAGATGCGCGCGGCATGGTCCTCGGCCATTCGGTCAGAAAAATGGCTTTTGGCGAAATGCATCTAACGGTAGCATATCGCCAGCCACACATACGATTTTGCAGTGTAAATGCACTCTTGTGGCAAGACAAAGAACATGTGCAAAGATATGTCGCACAGCAGCAAAGTGGTATTTGAGATTGCGGCACTGAACCTTGACTCATGCGAAACTATTTTGAGCACTCAAGTTCAGATTCTTCTGTTCACCAACGCACGACACCAGGAGGCAGGAGCAAAGCAACGCTCCAACGACCCCCCTCCTTCGCTAAATAAATACACCGAGGCTTCCTGATCTGTTGTGCACTCCATCCATTTCACTCCACTGCCATAGCCTCCGCTCCGGCTTCCAGCGGTTCCTCCTTAAGTCCGTTTTCACCGATCTCCTCTTCCGCTGGGCCCTCGCTCTTCGCTGTCTGCTCAGGACCCTCCATCTCACTCTGCTCTTGCTCCTGTTCATCGTACTCTTCTAGATCCCCTTCTTCTTCGTGCCCTTCCTCGTCCTTGTGCTGCTGCAGCTCGCGGGTCTTGGCAGCCAGCGCCTGCACGCGGCGCACGAACGTCAGGTCGTGCTGCAGGACCTCCGGGTCAAAGTGCTGCCAATAACGACCGTTGTAGCGTACAACCTGTAAGTATCACCCAGCCACCAATGACAGAGAACAGAACACCACTCGTACCTCCTCTTCTTGCAGCGACTCGACGAGCTTCGTGTACTCCTCGACGTCCACGCCCTCGGGGGTGAGCTTCACCATCTTGACAGCTAATGCTCCAGCAGCTCCTTCTTCGGGCTGCTCTGGTGGGTAATTCTCCAGTAGCGACTCGACCTCTTCGTACAGATGTTGGTGCTCGAGCGCTAGGAACTCGTTCCACTTGCGCTTCTTGCGCTGCGTCACGATCGCCTGCTCCAGTCGCTCCACGTGCTTCAGGTGGATGAAGCCGTGGCCCCACGGGTACAACACGATACAGAAGCCATCCTCGCGTCGGTAGCCACGCAGGTAGCCAGCTCCGACGGGCGTCGCGACCAGGTCGTCCAGTCGAAGCCCCGCTGCAAATGCACACACACACACAGAAACAAACATGAGGCGTCACACATACACTCGTCACTAAAACATAACACCACTGTATGCACACATTTCGCATCAAACTCACCTACGATGTGCTCCTTCGTCAGCACAAAGCCCTCAATTGGATCTGCGAGCCACTCACGGAGGAACTGCGCGACGCGGTCCTTGAGCTGCAGGGTCACAAGCGCGCGTTTGTAAAAGTCGTCCTTCGCGCCTTCCAGTTGTGCGAGCAGCGCGCGCACACTCTTCTCCAGATTCTGCTTCCATACGGGCGACGGCAGTAGTTGCAGCGACTGCACCACAAGCTTCTGGATCATGTCCACTTTGCGCGACGGCACGGCCGCGACCGCCTCCAGCAGGTGCAGCCAGCGGTGGTCCTTCTCCTCGTAGGCGTGCGGCTTGGGGCGGCGCAGCTGCAGCAGCATACTCGAGTGCGCGGGAACGCCAAAGGTCATGCGGTTGCGACTGTCCGCCTTGCACACCTGCAGCTCGCGCGTGGAGAACACCGGCAGCGCCGCGGCGGTCGCTTCCTCCTCCGCCGTTAGCGCCGTCGTGCCTGTCGCCATTTGCTCCGTTTGGTGTTGTGTGTCGGTTTGTTTTTGTGACTGATACTTTGGTATCAAGACGCTCCAGATGATACTCAAACAACAGCTCCAAGAGCGAGCAGAGTCACATTCTAGTCAAATTAAATACGGAGCTTATTGTGCTCACAGGAGATTCGACCGCCTTTCACCACTCGCTGCAATAAATCAGTCGGGTTTTGAAAACAAACGCACCTCTGAGATTGTTGAAAAGAGAAACCTTGTTTTGTCATCGGAGTATTTATCGTACTTGAGCGAAACAAATCGCCTCGCTCAAGTACGATACGGTTTGCACACAAAACAGACCAGCCATGAGCTCGGCCCAATTCCGCTGGCGAACGATGAGCTCTCGGCTGCTGCTGCTGCGCAGCGTGGCGCCGCCTTCCGCGCTCTCGATCACCGGGACAGCCAGCAGCATAAGAAGTGCGGCTGCTGCTACCAGTGAGGTGGGCCAGTGCGCGCTCTTCTCCAGCAAGCGCCGCGTGCGCTACGGCGGCGAGCAGGACACGCGCCAGAAGAGCAAGCTGCTCTCGTTCGTCAAGCAGAAGCAGAAGTCGCAGCTGGACAAGCTGCGTGCGTCGTTGGCGCAGGAGGCGGTCGCCAGTATGACTGTGCACGCAATAGATGCGACGACTCCGGTCGCTGCTGCTGGCGCTGCTGCTGGCTATGATGCTGCTGCTGCTGCTGCTGCTCCCGGGAGTGACAGTGAAGAAGGCGAAGCAGCGGCGGCAGGCGAGAGCGGCAACACGGGCAAGCACGCGCGCGAGTTCTCGCGCATGCGCAAGATCAAGGAGGCCAAGCAGGAGCGCGTGAAGCACCTGCCGCTCTTCAAACCCAACTCGGCGCTGCTGCGGCACTTTGGCGAGCAGACTCTTGGCAGCTACGAGCACCTGCCGACCACGGCGTTCGACGGCCAGGTGATCGTGATCCACTCGCCCCAGGAAGAGGCCATCTACGCGTCGTACCTGCGCGCGCAGAAGGTGTTTGGGGTGGACACGGAGGCCAAGCCGGACTTCCACACGAAGAAGCAGATGAACCCCGTGTGCCTCATCCAGATCGCGACGCTCGACCGCGCGTTCATTTACCGTCTGCAGCGTGGCCAGGTGCTGCCTCCGGTGCTCCAGGAGCTCTTTGCGGATTCGAACGTGCTCAAGATCGGTCACTCACTGCACGACGACTTCCGGCAGATGAAGTCCTCGAAGCTCGTGAGTGCCGTCAACTCGACGGTCGACACGCTACCCATCGCCAACAAGCTCGGGTGTCTGCGGCCGGGCCTCAAGACGCTCTGCCAGTTGTTCCTCGGTGGTGTGATCTCCAAGGAGATGCAGGTGTCCAACTGGGAAGCCACGCGCCTGAGTCCAGCGCAGATCAAGTACGCCGCCACGGACGCCTGGGCGCCGCTGCGAGTGCTGCTGGCGATGATCCAGCTGGAGGAGACGCGGCTGCTGCTGCGCACCAAGAGCTACAACAGCTTCGGCCGGACCGTCATCGACGACGACCACGACAAACTGCTCGCGCTGCTGCACGACTTTGCGCTGAGTCACCACGCGCGCACTCAGCAACGATAGAGAGCCCCGTCTCATTCATTCCGATCGAGATGCTTTTTCGTCCTGTTGGAAGCAATTCATGTGTTCATACTAGAATCTATTGGGAACAAGACAGCGCACGAGTGCGACGACGAAGTGATAGACATGCTAGAGTCAGGGATTCGAAATCAATAATTGCATTCTCAATTGGTTGAAAATTGAGCGACAAATCCTCCTTCGATCAATGCTCAAAATATGCCGTTTTTGAATTGAGCACAGAGTGGCAGTTATGAGTTGCTAAACTTTAAATGATCTAAATGTTGCCTCCTCGCAGGCAGAATACCACTGAAGAGATCTAACAATTTGCTTCTTTTTTGGAGATACCGAAGAACGGCATTATGAAGTGGACGATTTGTTTCTAATTGCACTTGCTGATTGCGCGTTTGTCTGGGATTGCCATGAGGAATTGCCAAAACAGCTATCGCTAGCCGTAATTGCAACGTACTGCTGCAATTCCTGGCTGGAGTTCTCGATCGAGTGCTCATTATTCCGGGAGCAAGGAATCCCTTTTCCTGGAGTAAACGAGTGTTGCCGAAGCCCTCATATTCCATAAAGAAAGGATCATTCTTTTCGAAACCAGGTACTTATTTACGTACCAACATGGACTTCCGGAGGGACGTTTCGATTTTATAACAACAAAAAGTGCATTACCGAAACGGTCGACTTTTCCTGTTCTGGTGTCCACTTTTACCTCCCCACAATTTGACATTTTCATTGCTGGGCGGTTGCGGCAGGTCACTGGTGGTCTTGTGGCTGACAGACGAGGAACGATGAAGTGAATTCGCTTCGCCCTGAACATCCGCGGAGCCTTAACACTGATAGCAGTCCTCGCCGAGGAGCAGAGACGATGTAGCAAGACCATATATTTCGGCGTGTTTGGTGAAGTGGACTTAACAATGGAACACAAGGTTGCTCTGAAGCGCGTACGAGTCCCAATTGTCGAATGAGCGCCGGAGTGCAAAAGGCAGAAGCCGCCAAGCAAATTGCTGGCACCCACGAACATGTAGCCATCCAGCACACGGAACCAAAACCAACTGCAAAAACCTTCAGCAAGTGGATGGACCAGCAGCAGCCAACGAGATTTCTGTCAGAGCTCGTCACATGCGAACTTGACATAACACGAAGACATCTCTCCTGCTTTAAACAAAAAAGAAACATTGAGAAACGTTATTCTTGCTTTTCTCGGTCCAGAGAGAGCTTCAGCCATCCCCGTAGTGTGCACAATGGACCCCAGCACAACGTGTATTGCACCAACCAAACTGAATATTCTCGATCAGTTTCTATTTTGACTTGTACATCTAACGGCTAATTGAAAGACTGAACTCATCACATCCAAAGAGGCTCTGTCACAAAGAGATCCGCCGATTAAATGCGACAGAAGGCCCACGTCAGAGCGAGAGAGACTGTTCAGATGTGGACTCTTTGTGAGCTGTAACAGGTGATATCCTTTCTGTCCAGACGAGAAGTTGCCTATAGGAACTGATACCTACGTATCCTTATAATGCCACCTTGTCATTTAGAATACCGGGACTACACCGGTTACTGAACAGGGACCATAAGTGGCAATGCCACTGATCCCTGTGATACCAACCACTGGCAGACAGTGAACTACAACCATCGAGGCATATAGAGAACAACACAACCATCAGCAACAACCTCTCACTTTTGCTTTCCCGATCTCCTTGCAACAACTCGATTCTCTAACCTTCACAAAGGTGGAATGAGACAGCACCAATCCCAAGCGCTCTGAGCGAAATGCGTGGATCCCCGCAATCACAACTAACGGGGTATTCGACTCAGAGTTGTGGTTATCCGCAATGCGTGTGTGCTGAAACAGTGCACTGCTACGATAGACTGGACCTGTTCAATGTTTCTGATTGTGTGAAAACGAAACGAAAATAGGACAGGCATTGAGTAATGAGGATCAAGAAGCTTCTCATCCATGACCTGCGCATTCACCAAGGCGTGTCCGCAAGCGAGCACCATTTTTGCCTTTTGTGGAATTGCCACACACCATGTCAACGCGAGTCAGCTCCCAGTCGGCCGTCGACTTCGCGTCTCTCGCATCGTTCAACCCCCAAGCTAGAATCGGATTCCGCTTGTCTTGCACAATAGTCACTCCAACTCGTGCGAATGGAAGGAGCCAGTACGTTGCGACACATGTCTGGAACTTGTCTTTCAGGTGGTGTGGTCTAGTTGACGCGCGTATGTCCACATGACCGTTGCTGGACATTGCGTGTCTGCTCCTGCTGACGCTGCCGAAGACTACGATCTTGTTGTCGATGATGACTGCCTTGTCGGGCGTCACGTGGCTCTTGTGTCGAAGGACAAGAACTGGGATTCCTGCGGTGATGAGCCCATACAGGTGTGCCTCCAGGGTGTTTCGCATCGTGAAGTCGGCTTCGACTTTCATCACACTAATGACCTTGGCGGCCATCAATGCGCTCGCCAGCTCACAGCGAGTGACGAACAGGTATGTGTTAACACTGTCCGTGATCCCTGTCTGACATCTCAAATGAAGTCGAGCAGTCCTCTGCAGAGCAGTACACTCCATCGTTCTCCTATGGACACTGGTGTTGCATCGCAAGTGTGCCCTCTAGACGCTACTCTTTAGGACAAACTCTGATTTAAGAAGTCGCTAGGGCTTCGGCTATTCTAATAATGAGTTTCTGCGAGGCTGTGGCTCACTCTCTGCAATGAGTATATATCGGATATATAGAGGTTGTATCCATGGTAGCAAGATGTTTTGTATAGCGTGGACACAAGCGGTCTCGTGATTCGGAAGTTATCAAGGCGAGCTCATCTTTCACAGTTCGGAAACGGATCTGAAAAGGGAATCTAGCTTCATCCTTCGTTTCACTTGATGATGAAAGACCAATTGAAGATCCACACACAAAGTTCAGTCGTGCATGGCACTGCTTCCAAGCGCAGTATATGACTGACACCTGATTTGGATGCTGGTGACGAGAAATGGCACTGCTCAAGCACAGTCATTTGCCCCACGCTAGAGTCACAGCCGAGCACTGCACGCCTGCTCCGTCGCGCCAGAGGTCTAGCCGAGTCATTCAGCAATAGCGTTCGACCAGGGTTGAGTTCACATTCTAATTGTGTCTTAAACACTTGATTATTACTTAATCATTAGCACTACTTCTAATATGTTGCTCTTGGTGATGGCAGTAGAAATACCCCAACAGCAATGGGTCATCATCCTAAAATTTGGGTCATCTCGGTCAGACCGGCGATTCCGACCAGAGGCATCTACCAGTGCAAGTCATTGTGAGAGACATTCCAGAATCGGCAGATCGGTATACCCCCTACGGATGATCGTGGGACGTGGCCGGACAAAGTGAAGCTCCGGTGCTGGTGTTCACAGAAGCCTGCAACGACGTGGTCGGGTACAGAGATGCGTCACCTCTTCCGTCCGACTCCAACTACCTGCATAAAGCGTTTCGAACCCGGAACATGCTCGAGTTCATCGAAGAGGTGATACAAGGCGAGCTGGAAAACGAAGAATCAGAGTCCAGGACCAGTGTTCGAGAGTACTTCCTGTTAACAATTACAAACTGCACTTCGGCCCAGCTGAAGCGTGCGTCTACGACTCCGATTAATGGCTTCAAGAAAGGAACCTGTAGACTCCGGTGCACATCGCCGGACGGTCGTGTACATCCCTCTGTGCCGACAGAACACCTTGAAGCTGTGGGCCTTCTTCCGGACTCTGTAATATGCGAAGACGTTCAAAATTCGCAACCCGCAAGACTCCTTCGACCAGATGCTGAGAGCGCCAGGCTCTTGCGTCGTCGTCCAGCGTACGGGGGACGTCGTCTCCGTGAAAGTACTGGTGTTTCACTCCGTTCTCCTTTGGTTCCGCGAAAATCCCGCAAGCGAATACAAGTGGGGTCATCGCTAGTAATTTCGTCACACGTCGAGAGGACGCTCACGTATCGAATCGCTATGCCACACAAGCTGCCATGGGAGTATCAAAAGGTTCCACCGTAGCGTGGATATGCGGACTCCCGGCGTTTGTCGACATGGATGGAAGACAATGGAACGAGACTCGCTGTGAGCAAGGGAGGTACTGGAATATGCGGCGACTGAAGTGCTGCGACGAGCTGCACACAGAACGCGAGCTTGACAAATAGGGACGCGGGCGCGAGAGCGCAGTTGTTTCGACTTGCCAACCTGACACGGGTCACTCCATTCAGCTGTTGTGCCGACCACGAACTCCAGCTGCAGTTGATGAAGCTTGGGCCGCAGTCAGTGGTTTCTTGACGAACAGCAAGTTGCTGCCTCCTGCAACTTCGCCTATCAAATAGCTCAAGTGATGTTGGCTGTAGCTCACCAAGACTTGTTTCTCCCGCACCTCGAGACGAGGTTCGATGGAGCTGGTCTACGGAAAACGGAGTAGTGGCGATCGACTTGTGGCGGCTTATGTCGAGAAGCTTCTTCTTATCGAACAGACTAGAACGCGGTAGTGAAGAGTGGAGTCGCTCTTGGTGACCTTGTTGAGATAGTCAACTGGGTTGGCAGTCTGTGAGAACCCAGACCGAGTCAGATAGCAATTTCACTGTGAAAACAGTCAATCGAGCCATACGCGTTGAAGTACCCTCGAAACGCCTTCAGCTCCCGCGACTCGGACCACGCATGAAGCTCGGGTACTTTCACTTCGTCGAACTCTTCGCGGCTTCTGCTATCGCACATGTCGAAGATGCCTCGATACACTTGAGCTGTTGCGTAGTCGCGGAGGGTTCTTGTGCGTTTCGTCACATACGCCACCAAGTGGAAGAAGCACATAAAGTACGTCACCCCACGCGAGTGCTTGAACGTCTGGACAAAAGCGTTGCACTCCGCGTCCTCTGCATCAGCCAACGAGTACCGGATCTTCAGTAGCGTCTTCGCGACGACAGAGAACTGGTTGCTGAGATGCGCAATGCTGAGTTGTACTCCTTCTCTGTACGCTGCGAGCTGATCATCGGAGTCGGAGACATCACACACGATGACAGGACAAGAATTCCTCGACTTCAATCCAAGTTGCGATCTCATTCCTAGATGCGATCTTTTACACACTTGATGCAGTGACGCAAGAGAACGCACAGTTTTAGGATCAGAAATCGACACAGGAACTCCGTAGTACACCTATGGAAGTGATCCAGAAAGCTAAGTAATGTTAGGGAGCGAAACAGATATACAGATACCGTGAACAAAAAGCATTTGCAAGAACGGTGAGTGGAGTTAGGGACAGAAACGGAAATCCCGAACAGAAGCATTGCTGCAACTCTCGTGCGAACATTTTAAGGACCACCGCGGGCTCAAGAAAGCAAATAACATAACAATTTAAAGAGTCATGCGTGTCCAGCCTGAAGCAAGCCGAACTCGTCACAGTATCACCTTCGATCCTGTAGACCCACTCAACGCTGGCGTCGTGAAGAGCGTCGATGGATGTCACGGAGACGGAGCTCACCACATACGGCAAAGTGATGTGCGCTAGCAGGTGGTTGCTCAATTAGAAGCGGTAGAGCTATACTTACTAGGCCGATTCTCACTCCTCACTGTCTGGATAAACGCACGCTTTCCGAAATCCAAACACTTAGTTCCGGAATGCATGTAGGAGAACTGCGCACGGCGTTGGACATGAAGCCTGATGTAATATGCATGCAAATCCGAGCACATATCAAGTTCACCAGCAAGCCACTCGATTTAGTTCGGGCGCATACGACTACTCGATTCGAACTCGCAAGGCAGCTATCCATCGCTCTGAGTGCGCCAGCGATAGTATCGCAGTATCAAGCGATGGACAAGTCTCTGTCAGTCAGCCAAGGGCACAAGCTGTCACCTGCTGACAGTGCGACCAACGAGACTATCTTCTCCAGCAGATCGGTGCCTATCAGGAGTCAACACCGAGCTATCTTGACTTTCCGGAGGATATTGCCGAGCAGGTTGATAGTGTGAGCGTCAACACCCAGTGCAGGTTCATTGCGAGCAGCACGTGTTTAACTGCTCGCACACTACACAGCAAGCGGACCTCAAGTCGGGTGACCTCGGAGTTTTTAGCATCCAGCACAAACTCCTGACCTTGGTGGCAGTAACTATGGTGAGGTGGGTGGCGGGCGCTTTGTTTCGAGCGCATGACAGCAGACCTCGGTCTTGCTCTACGCGGCAAGATTCCGTACATCAGACGTCATCGAGCGCGTCGGTCGGAAATCGGGCAGCACCGCGTCGCGCTGTGGAATGAACTTTTGCAGCTCGAGTGCGTTTCTCTCAAAAGCGTTTTACGTTTTATCTGTCCACTCGTATTTTAAAACCGAGTGCGGGTTTGTGTCCACACTAAACCCGTTCCTATTGAATCCTCTGCTTCATCAAGCACCCGTTGCTCCATCCTCCTCGCTGCTGGAGTATTCGGCCGAGTGTTCCTCCTCCTCATCGGAGGTGAGCGGCGATGGTGATGACGACGAAGAGAACGATGCGCACGAACCCTCGTCGCTCTCATCCTTGGCTTCGCTGCCAGCCTCAGCCTTTCGTGCCGAAATGCTCTCACCCAACATTGTCGTCGAGATATTACTCTGTACGAGAATCGCAGTCGCTGGCTCGCCAACAGATACGAACGGGTGGCGCAGCAGCTCAGCCGCTGACGGCCTCAAGCTCGGATTCTTCACGAGGCAGAGCATGAGAAAGTCCTTCGCGACGTCCGAGAGCGAGTCCGGGAGCCTCGGGAGCGCGTCGTCGGACGCAATGTGGAACATGGCAGTGAGCGGGTTCGAGTGGTTCTCCTGGCCGAGTTGTACAGTGGAAGTGTTAGGCCGGAGTGGTGGCAAAAGCTGAGCCATGGTCAACTAGCAGACTGTCAGGCTGCTATTCACTCACCCACGGCGGCTTGGCCGTCGCCATCTCGATCACAACGCAGCCGACCCCCCAGATGTCTGCCTTGCGCCACGAATCCTCCCCTTTCTCGGCCCGGACGAGCTCCGGCGCCATCCAGTACGGAGAGCCCAGGCCGTCTCTAACCGATCTGGTGAGGCGAGTGTACACAGCCAAGCAATTGCGTGGGTCACTCAGTCAAACTCATCCATCATCCACACAGTAAAGCTGGTAGACCCGTGGCAAAGGCCCCCACCTCGCAGTCTCGAGGCGCTGCTGCTGCTGCTGTCTCTGAGGTGACAGCCCGTCGTCGCCATCATCTCCACAGTCTCTCGCTCGCTTCGCTGTGCCAAAGTCCGCGATCTTGAGAGTTCCGTCGTCGCTCAGCAGCAAGTTGGCACACTTGAGGTCTCTGTGGGCGATGCGCTGCGCGTGCAAATAGGCCACGCCGCAGAGCAGCTGGCGCGTGTACGAGCGGATCGCAGGCTCATCAAACGGACCAAAGTCGCGCAGCAGCCTGACAAGTGAGCAGCAAGGATTGGTGGGTCAAGCGCAATAGGACAAACGTGTGTGAATGAATGGACAGTATGGACAGAGGGCGGGCGTACTTGCTGAGCGAACCGACGTGAGCGTACTCCATGAAGATGTGCGCGGTTGGGCCATAGCGCTCTGCTTGTGGACAAGCGCGCAGACGTGAGGGTAGGCACGTACAGTACAATAGGCGCACGAGGCAAGCGAAAGCGTACGCGCACCCACCCCATCCGAGATACCGGACGACGTTCGGGTGGTCGAGAGCGCTCAGGATCGCCGTCTCGCGCTCGATCTGCCCGATGCTGAGCACGCGCTGCAGCGAGAGCGACGACACGTCGTTGCCCTGCGCCAGCTCCTCCTGGATGAAGATCTGCTTCACGGCTAGCTGCTCCCCACTATAGCAGCAGCAACATGCATGCATACGTAGCGTTTGTGCCAGCATGCGCATGCACTCACAACACAACAATCAGCCCACAGCCACCCATGCACATACTTACAACTCACGCAAATATATGCGCCTTGTGCGCATGCCCACAACGCAGCACACAGTCACACACACCTGCAGATAACACTCAAATAGCAAGCACACGCAAGCGACCTGCACCTTGGGACGCGGAGAGCCAGGTGCACGATGCCGAAGCGGCCGCTGCCGATCACCGGACCCTTGTGCCACACGAGCGTCCTGCGCAATCCACACACACACATGTGCCACATGAGCAGCTGCAACAAGGGGGTGGGCAGCGTGTTAACACGCAAACACAGCAGCAAGCACAGCCACGCACTCCTCGGCGAGAAGCGAGAGCTGCAGCTCTGGGGGCGGCGCGACGCTCTTCTCCGCAGCGGGAATGCTGCGGATGTGCTGCTGCTGGCGGTCGGCGGGCATCTTGCGCTCTTGCCCGCAAGGGTGGAGGGCGGCGGGGGTCTTGCAAGCACAAGGTGGTTGCGCGAAGGCCGCCTTGTGGGCGTCCGTTTTCTGCACCTGCTACGGCTTCAAGGTGGTTGCGCAATTTGCTTTGGCACGTTTGCTCGCCACTCACTCACTCGGCCCTGTTTCACAAACCAACCAGCAGAAGCAGGTGCAACACCAGACCGCCATGCTCTGTCGGCGTCATTATTGAGCAGTATGAAAATCTATACTCTTGCACACTCTATGCTGTCGATTGCAAATGAAGATAGCTTGTATGCACTGGACCTCTATGGATGCATATAGCATGAAAATAGCATGCGCTCGTCAGCGCCCGAAAAAACAACACCAACAAAAACAGGCGACGAGGCAGGACAAGAATATTCCTGTGCCAACAAAGCAGAGAGAGAGCAAAAAAGCAGCCTTTTTGTTCACGAATGGGATATGCTTATGGCCGGCCGAAATGCCGCTCTTTGGAAGGATAGACCGCCGGATTGACCTGACAATGTATGTGGATACAGTTTCAATATGTTAGAGCGAAAGACCGCGGCGATCCGTAAAGGAGGCTATATGTGGACCACACCTGACACCCGTTTGCGCAACCACCCGCAAAAGCTGCTTCGCTCGCTTTTTGCGTGCAAAGCAAAATTGCGAGCGGATCCGAGTGCGCGAGCCCACCCACTCGCCCGAGCAAAGCGAAGCGCTCGCACAAGATCTCGCTCATTCCCCATTTTGCCAGCGACCAAGCGCCCGCCTGCCTCCCCCGCCCGCACCCCATCACCAGCAGCAAGCAACATGCGCCTCTTCCTCAAGTCCACCACGCGCGCCGCGTCGGCGTCGCTCTCGGGCCTCGCGCGCCAGCAGCGCGCCTTCAGCACCAAGAAGTCGGCGCTCACGTCGGTGGTCTTCAAGGACCACCTCAAGACCGTGACCATGGCCGACCAGAAGGAGACCGTGCTCCCGGGCGGCCGCAACCTCTTCCCGCTGCTGCCCAAGGCCTTCGAGGGCGTGAAGCAGATCGGCGTCATCGGCTGGGGCTCGCAGGGCCCCGCGCAGGCGCAGAACCTGCGCGACTCGCTTGAGAAGACCGACATCAAGGTCAAGGTCGGCCTGCGCGAGAACTCGTCGTCCATGGCCAAGGCCCGCGAGGCCGGCTTCTCGGAGCAGGACGGCACCCTCGGCGAGATGTTCCAGGTCATCAAGGAGTCCGAGATGGTGCTCCTTCTGATTTCGGACGCCGCGTCCACGGAGCTCTACCCGGAGATCTTCCCGCTGCTCAAGGACGGCGCCACGCTCGGCCTGTCGCACGGCTACCTGCTCGGCCACCTCAAGTCGGTCGGCGAGGAGTTCCCGAAGAACGTGAACGTCGTCATGGTGGCGCCAAAGGGCATGGGCCCGTCGGTGCGCCGCCTGTATGTGCAGGGCAAGGAGGTGAACGGCGCCGGCATCAACGCCAGTGTCGCGATCCAACAGGACGTGAACGGCAAGGCCACGGAGCACGCTCTCGGCTGGTCGGTGGGTCTCGGCTCGCCATACACGTTCTACACGACGCTCGAGGACGAGTACAAGTCGGACATCTTTGGTGAGCGTGGCATCCTCCTCGGCGGCGTGCACGGCCTCATCGAGGCGCTCTTCCGCCGCTACGTTGCGCAGGGGCTCTCGCACGAGGACGCGTTCAAGAACTCGGCCGAGTGCATCACGGGTCCGCTGAACACGCAGATCTCGCACCACGGCATCCGCTCGGTGTACGAGCAGTTCGAGGGCGAGGACCGCAAGGTCTTCGAGAAGGCATACGCCGCGGCCTACACGCCGTGCTACGACATCCTCGAGGAGTGCTACGACGACGTTGCGTGCGGCAACGAGATCCGCAGCGTGAACAACGCCGTGTCGCGCCACCACCGCCTTCCGATGGGAAAGATCGACGGCACTCTCACGTGGAAGGTCGGCGAGAAGGTGCGCGCGGCCCGCGACGGCACGTTCATCATGAACCCGTTCACGTGCGGCACGTACGTGGCCATGATGATGGCGCAGATCGACTTGCTCATGAACCGCGGCCACTGCTACTCGGAGGTCGCGAATGAGTCGGTGATCGAGTCGGTGGACTCGCTGAACCCGTACATGCACGCGCGTGGCGTGGCGTACATGGTGGACAACTGCTCCACCACGGCGCGTCTGGGCTCGCGCAAGTGGGCGCCTCGCTTCGACTACCTCCTGACGGAGCAGGCCTTCGTGGCCGTGGACGAGAGCGCGGTCGCCAACCAGGACAAGCTCATGGCGGCCTTCAAGACCCACAAGATCCACGACGTGCTGGCCGTGTGCGGCGACCTGAGACCGAGCGTGGACATCTCGGTGCAGTAAGCTGCTGTGCGAGGCAAGTGGCGAGCAAGCGTCAGAGTAGCGTCAGGATCCATCTAATATTCCCCAGCAGACAGCAGGAGTGCGCGAGCGACGGGTGTTTTGCGCCAGCACGACGGTAGTTTAGTTGCGCTGCAGCAGAGCCCCACCGGCACGCACGCATGCGGGTGAACATAAAGCGAATTATATCATTGTGCATTGGAAGTTGCTCGTGTGTGTTTGTTGCGATCTTTGTTCATAGCTGAGGTTGCATGTTGTTGTGCACATCTTGGGCGTAGCGCAAAAAAAGCTGCATGCTGGTGTTGTCGCGCACTTGTGAACTTTGTCTTGCGCAAGAGCGAGCTGTGGCGTATATGGGTGGCGCGTGTGCACACATGCAAGTTTGTGCGACAATATGCGCGAGGCTGGACGCGCACAGGGGGGGAGCACCATATTGGATGGGGGAAATGGCTGGTGGTGTTGTTAGTTAGTGGTCGTATCTATCAAGTTATTACATGGAGTGAGGGCGAGCAGGCGCCATCCAAAGAAGCTCCTGTGTCTGTCCACCACATTAGTTCTTGCGGCTGGCCGTGCGCTTGACGGTGGTGGCTGCCGCTGGGGCCGATGCGGCCACATCCAGCTCCGAGAGCGCGTCGGCCACAGGCGCCGGGGTCTCGAGCGAGATCTGGCCCGTCACTTCCAGGATCTCGCGGCACTTCTGCGTCCAGGCCACGAGCTCCTCGACTTGGACTGTTTGGGTTGCACATCACAGAGACAAGAGAGATAACGTTAGTCCAGTCGCTCACATAATAGCCGCACAGCATTCACCCAAGGCCGCACAACACGTACTTTGTCCATCCTTGTCCTCGTCGATCTGCGAGATGAGCCAGTCGACGTCCTCCTCCGTGTTGGCCTTGCGCAGGATCGTCATGACGGCGTTGCGCAGCTCCTCGGCGCTCAGCACGCCGTCGCTGTCGCGGTCGAGCACGTAGAGGCGGTCGCCCACGTCGCGGTCAACCTTGTCGAGCTCCACCTCGAGGTTCGAGAGCATGGCCTCGAGCTTCTTCATCATGCGGCCCGTGGTCTTGTTCTCCTTGGACTGCGCGCCGATGCGCCCGGCCGCGAGCAGCTCCTCCACGTCCATCTCCGACTTGTTCTGCTTCATCTGGTCCACGGCCTGGCGCTCCTTCTCGACAATCGACTTGAACGCGAGCGACTCGAGCGCGCTGAGCTCCTCGAGACTCACGATGTCCTCGAGCGTCTTCGCAGGCGCTGGAGCTGGCGTCGGTGTTGCAGCGGCGGTTGCTGGCACCTCCACCGTCACGCTCTCCGCAAACTGCGTCGCCTTGTGGGACGTAGCACTGGACTCGCTGGCAGGCAACGGCTCCGTGACCGCGAACAGCTGAGCTGGCTCCAGACCCTCCGCCTGCTCCTTGCCCTTGGCCTCGGCCGCCGCGGCGTCGCCGTCCGCCTTCTTCTTGGCGTCCGTGCGGAACTTCTCCTCGTCGGCGATCATCTCGTTCTGGTAGCGGATACTCTCGAGCTTGAGCTCGCGCATCTCGAGGCTCTCCTTGCTGGACGACGCGGCCGCGAGCGCCACTTCCGTCACCACCTCTTCGTCCATGGACGACATGGACGTGGCGAGCGCGGCTTCCGGGCTGTCCATGGCCGTGATGTTGAGCGCGCGCGACATGATGAGCAGCGATGCCGGCACGTTCTTGTTGATCGAGAGGTCGAGCCACTGCTTCATCTGGCGCACGTAGCCTGCCTTCGTGAGGCCCGTGGCGCGCATGCCGCGCTCCATACACGCCATCTGCAGCTCTTCCTTGTCGAGCGAGTCAAGACCTTCCCAGATGATGTCCTGGTCATCCTTCTTGAGCTGACGCACCTTGTTGCGCAACTGGAAACGCAAAAAGTTGTCATTGCCGTAGTGCTGCACGCCCATGTAGCGACACATGGCGACGAGCTGCGGACGCGAGATGTTGTCGAGCATGAGCTCGTCGTTGAACAAAGTGGCGACCTTAAGCGTCTCTTCGGACGTGAGTGGCTCGCCACGCTGCGCGCGCTCCACAAAGTCCATCACCTCACGGGCGGTGGCCTTGCGCTCTTCGGTCACGCCTTCCGTGTCACGCGTGTCCTGCATCACCTCCTTGACTGTCTCTTGAAGGAACTCGGCGAGCGCAACGCGCAGCTGCAGCTGGCGCTTCATGTCTTCTTCACGCTGGAACGAGTCCTTGTACGTGCTCGGGAGCATGTTCGGGAAGATCTTGAGCGCCACGGGCAGCAGCAGCTCCATGAACGGCACGATCAGGAAGAACGAGAACGGCACGAGACGCAACAGGTCCGCCACCGTGCGCTGCAGCTGCTTGCGCTCACGACGCGAGAGCGCGTTGCCGCGCACGAGACGGCGCAGGATGCGCGTGGACGTGCTCACGTCCGCCCACAGCAGCTTCGTACCGAGCCAGTAGTGCTTCAGCTCCGCCTTCACGGTCTCCTTCATTCTACCCCACCACGCCTTGACAGCCGCTGGGTCCGTAAAGATGAGCGAGATGCCGCGCGCGAGCGCCTTGGCGCCATCGAGCGTGAGCTGCGGCACACGCTTGATCAGCGACACCGCCTGCTTCGGGATCTGCTCGTCGAGGTTCTCGATGCGGATGAGGCGGCGCTCGCCGCCCTTCTCCAACGCACTCTCGAGCTTCTCCTCTTGCGCCTTGATCTTGCTGCGGCGACGACGGGCGGCCGCGATCTTCTTCTTCGCGACCGGGTCGGTTGGGATCACGGGACCCGCACTGCCGGGTGGCGGGGTGCTGCCGGGTGGCGCGGTCGAGAACGTGCGCACGGAGAACGCGCCAGTGGGCGGCACAATAAGCGTCGCGTCTCTGTAAAGCAGCGCGCGGTGGCTGATGTGAGCCATGCCGGATGATGCGTTCTCACTCAGCATCGCAAAAGACGGCGAGCTGCTCGTGCTCTTGTGGCGCGAGTCGAAGACGCTGGACGCGCATGCGGTGAGCGCGCTGTCGTCACGCGCCGCGAGCAGTAGTGGGTGCGCGTTGCGGCGGCCGCCGTGTCCGCTGGCGTCGGCGGCGACGCGCACGAGGCGCTGGGACCGCGCGGCGTTGCGCATACTGGAGCGCAGCATCTTTTTTGGGTGGATGGATATTCGATTGTGACGACACCATCATCTCATTTCATTGCATCCAATAAAAAAGTATCGGTTGCAAACCGGTACAAAACAAAGAGCACGGAGTGACGAAACGGAGGTAGGCAGGCTGGGCGACGTCAGCAATGGCTTGCCAGTTGGTACCAGACGACAGAAGGATACAATGAGGGTCTGACCCCCTCCTCGACTTCCGATTCAGACGACCCACCTCTCGTGTTCTTCCACGAGAGGGAGTGTCCCTCGACCACGGGCACTATCGAGAGGACCACGAATTTCGTCGCTGTTCGCTATTGTTTTGTATCGAGAGCGAAATCAACTTCACGATTCCTGTGTAAAACGGTACCATGTTACACAGGAATCGTGAAGTTGATTTTGCTTCCGATACAAAACAATAGCGAACCGCGAAGAAATTCACGGTGCGCAAGATCAGCGCCTCCGGTGACCACACGAGTCCATACCAAGCCACTGCACGATCGTCGTCTCCAGCAGCCAGCGAAGGGGTTCGTAGACGCTGTCTATCAGCGACACACATTCGCAAGAGTCAACGCGGCGCTGAACATCCTGTACATTTTCACGGACGAGACCTGGCACGGCGAGCGACCGCGGGAGCTCACACGTGGATACCAGAGCAAGCTCGCGCGTGCCGCTGTCGTTCCGTAGGGCCGCGTAGTGGGAAAGCGCGTGAGAGGGTGTGTTGGAGCACCATATTCTTCAAGGTGATGTATACGATGGCATCGAATGAAAATGCTGCGAACGGGCGACTTCCCATCATCGCCATAGTGGACACAAGTGAAACGAATTCTCAGTGCGTGTGGTGACGCGCGCATATCAGCACTCACAAATACTGATACGCGCGCGTCACGTCAGCAAAAAGAAAAAAGCAAATCAACCGCCACGACAACAGACAGACTCGTTGGACGCACTCAGCGATGGTGATGGCGTCGGCGTCGAACGCCAAGAAGAAGAAGAAGAACGCGAAGAAGAGCGCCAAGCGCAGGCCCGTGAACCTCCAGTCCAACTTTAACCGTAAGTGCAAGAGCGACGCTGCTGCTGCAGGCGCTGGCGCCACGGCCTACGAGTCGATCAGCGCCGACATGTTCCCTGCCAACCATCATCACCATCATCGTGATACTGATGATGAGCACAGTCACCATAATGACAACGAATGTGGTGATGCCGCAGGTGACGGGTCCTGTGGCGACTTCCACCTGCACAGGTATGCCTTTGCTGCTAAATGAGCGTCCTCCATACCGTCTCTATTCTGTTGTGGCTAACGTCACGCTTCTCTCTCGTTTAACATTTAACAGCATCTGCAGCGACGGGAAGCTCAAGCCGAGCGACGTGATCGAGAAGGCGGCGGCCAATGGCGTGGCGTACATGTCGCTGACGGACCACGACACGATGGCGGGCGTCGCGGAGGCCATGGCGACCGCCAAGACGCTCAACGTGCTCGTGTTTCCGGGCGTGGAGATCAGTGCAGAGGTCAAAGGCGGCGAGAACCTGCACATCCTCGGGTACTTTTACCCGGGTTCGAACAGCGTGGAGCTCGAGAAGCAGCTCGAGAAGATCCGCACGGGACGGCACAAGCGCGGCAAAGGGATGCTGGACAAGCTGGTGCGATTGGACATGAGTCTATTAGCAGTAGCGTGGTGCTACGGAGACTGAATGCTGTTGATGTGGCTTGTATGGGGAAATGACAGGCGGCCATGGGCATCAAGCTGGAGTGGGAGCGCGTGCTGGAGATCGCTGGCGAGGCTGCACCAGGACGGCCGCACGTCGCGCAGGCGCTCGTCGAGGGCGGCTTCGTCGCCAACTTCCGGGAAGCGTTCGCGCGTTACCTCCACAACGACGGACCCGCCTACGTCGAGGTACACCGTCCGTTAGTGCTGTTGTATAGCTCACTTGCCCTGTGCTCAAGAGGAGTGAATACTGATACTGAGTGTTGCTTTGTGAATGTGTCAACCTGACAGGGCGAGCACTTTCCGCCAGAAGACGCGATCAAGCTCATCGCGAGTGCGGGTGGTGTCTCGGTGCTGGCCCATCCGTGGTGCTGCAAGGTACGCACATATGTCATTGCGTACGAGCCAACAGTGCTGTCACTGACGAGTTTATATGCCGTTGCCAGAACCCGCTCACGCTAGTCCCAGAGCTCGCGAAGCTCGGTATTCAGGTGTCTACCCTCATCTGCTGAGATACACATATGGTTTCATTTCTACAGATCTGACCACGTCATGTTCGCTTTGCAGGGCGTTGAGGTGTACCACGACACGAACAAGATCGACACGTACGGCTTCCTGGCGAACGAGTCGGGCTTACTAAAGGTACGCGCAATAAACTTTGCCTTTGTCCCTATCAAAACGACTCAAAAGCTAACTACTGGTCCCTGTGTCCTATCATACAGATGGGCGGCTCGGACTTCCACGGCATCGACCCGAACACGGAGCGCGCGCCTGGCGCCATTCCCTTCCCGCGCAAGCAGGTGGAGACGTTCCTCGCGCACGCCAAGAGCACGTGGGAGCGACCGATGCGCGAGCGTCTTCACGAAATGGTCGCACTTGCGAAACAGCTACAGACTCAGCAGCAAGATACAGAGCCACTAGTGCCAGCAGAAGAGCTGCTCATCTGGAAGGAGCAGCTGCCAGCAGCTCAGCAAGTGTGCGCGGCACTGGGGGCGGACGTGGAGATCCTCGAAGCCGCCAACAGCCCCAGTCAGTACCGTACCTTGCGAGTCCAAGTGCCCGCAACGCCAGTTGCATAGGTTGATAGAGAGCGAGAACTCGCTTGCTGATGGCGTGTGGTGCTGCGGCATGTTCCCCATTATCATGCATCCCCTAATAGATAGAGAAAGCGTACACACGAGAGTGAGTCAGCTTTGTCCCTTGCCTTGCTCTTGCTTTACAATGAGCTGAAGCTTCTGGGCCACGAACGTCATCTCCGGTCGCTTGGTCTGGTCTCTAGCGCACATGGCTTCGATCAGCGCCCACTGCTCGTCACTGAAACACTCAGGTCTTCTGGGCAAGCGGCCGAGACCCACGAGCACGCAGACAACCCCGCTCGACACTTTCCCCCACGGCCGCTCGCCCGAGATGGCTTCGACGGTGCACATCCCAAACGCGTAGACGTCGGATGCGTAGAATGCGCTGGCGCCTTCGTCCTTCAGCAGCTCTGGGGACCTCCAGCGCACAGCCTCCGACTCTTTCTTGCTCTCAATCGCTGGTGGTGTTGAGCGCGTAGCTTCACTCTTAGTGGGCTCTGTTTCGGGCTTTAGCGTTGAGATCTGCGTGGTAACCTGGTTGTCATCACCACTGTCGTTGTCGCTATCGGAGAGTTCCTTTGGTGCCAGCTCACCATGAACAAACCCTCGTTTATGAAGAGCCGCGAGCCCGACCGCTGCTGTATGCAGAGCGTCCCATACTCGGTGACTCGTGTCGTTGTGCTTCTCACTGTCGTCATTGCCATCGTCTCGAATGTTGTCGAGAATGAACGCCCTGAGCTTCTCTGGCTCGCCTTTCGTTGCCCTGAGAAGCGCCAGCGGCCGCGAACACGTGAACACGAGCCTCTGCCAGCTCGTCTCGTCCAGGTTCTCCTTCACAATCAGCATGATGGAGTTGCCCGTGACCTGGAACTCCTCGACCATCTCGCGCAGCAGAAGCATCGTGTCCATGTCCTCAGGAGTCAGCAGGTTTGAATAGAAGATCTGCTCCACGCTCGGCTTCCTGGTGGCGTACTCGAGCGTCCATCGCCAGAGACGGAGCACGGTCTCTCCGAAGCGCATCAATGTCGGAATAGAAGTCTTGCACTCGCACTCGTCGTCGTTTGTCATGTAGTTCCGCTTGAGTGAGGCGTGTGTGTTGTTCTTCATAACAGCCAGGAGGGCGTTCAACTTGGCCACAATGGGCTCCCAAAGCGACTCGAGCTTGCGCGCAGCCTTGTTCAAATCTTTCTCCAGTAGCCCCATCCAGGTCGTGAGTATGAAGCTCGCGGAGCTCACGAACAATGGCATCACTCTGCCGCAGTGCTCGATCATCAGGTCAAGCACTTGAACGTGGCTCAGTAGTGCTGAGTGTGAGGAAGACATAGGGTTGCGTTGCGAGTCATGACTCATTTCGGGCGTGAACGACGCACCTCTCGCGAGCAGCTCTGCGACGACAGTCAAGTGGCCGTTGCGAGCCGCGACCAGCACCGGTAGCTTGTCAAACGACGGGTCGCCGTGCACGCGCGCGCTCTTGTCGAGTAAGTAAAGCGCAGCCTCAAGCCGACCACGCGATGCAGTCTCGTAGAGTGGTGTGATGTTTGTGTTCGTGGCCACGTCGATCGCTGCGCCGTGATCGAAGAGGAAGCGGATGGCGTCCAGATTACCGTAGATCGCGGCCTGGTGCACCGCCGTCTCGCCGTTCTTAGACACCGTGTGTACCGAAGCGCCGTATCTAACCAGCAGCTGGAGCATTGTCACGCTCAAGGTGAAGCCAAACATCGCGGTCTGCCCGAACACATCGAGATGCTGGACGTTCGAGCCAGCGTTGATGAGCTCTTCGGCAGCGTCCACGTAGTTGAAGCGCACAACATTGAAGAGCGGGATGTGATTGAACTTGTTCAGCGCACAGACGATCGCGCCGCGCTGTATCAGCAGACGCACCATGCCGATACTACTGGCGTCGTACAGGGCTGTCTCCTGGCGCTCGTTGCGGGCGTTCCCGTCTGCACCGTTGTCTAGTAGCAGCTCTGCAATGTGCGTGCTGGTCGCACCACGCACAGCGTAGAACAGCGGCGTCTCGCCAGCGCTATTGCGCGCATTCACGTCGGCCTTGCGCTCTATCAGTAGGAATGTGGCTGTGTCGCTGTCGCGCGCGTGGAAGAGCGGCGAGCAGCCGTTCTCGTCCTTCATGTTCACGTCGATGGTGGCGGCGTCGCTGGCAAAGAGTTTGCGGAGAGCGAACACGTCGCCGGCCTCCACTGTGCGGAAGAAGACTGCTGCGCTCATGGTACTGTAGTGAGAGCAGTGTTGCTGCTACAGACACCTGGTTGTGTGGGAAGATCGCTTGAAGACGGAGAGCTCGGTGTCGTTGCGCTGCTTGATGGCGAGTGAGTCCAGTGAGCGGAGCTGCTCACGGGTGACGTTTTGTGCCAAAGCAATGGGTACAAATTGTGGGTATAACCTGTATAATTTGGTGTGTCGCGAAACATTAATTTAGACAGTAGTGGAGGTGGTGTGAAGCTGAGCTGTGAAGGGAAGACATCCAGATATTCAGGTTTCAACTACGATAGAGCTGTGGAGATTGGCCGGTGGAGACTCAAGACTCGAGGGTTTGTTTGCTTGCGTGCTCAGCTAGCGCCGCTTGAGCAGCTCGAAGACCAGCTCGACGTTTGTGCGCCCCATCTCCTCGAACGAGTTGGTCTTCGTCACGGCGTCAAAGTTGTTGAGCATGAACGCGATGCACTGGTCGCGCAGCACCGCCGCATTGTGCAGGTCCGCGGCGTGGAGGATCGTCGCCGCGTTCTCGATGCACAGCGACCCGAGCATGCGGCTCTCGCAGATACGCTTCAGCCGGTCCACGCCGTACTGCAGAGGTCACAATTGCGAGTGGACACGCTAGTTGTGAGCGCAATATGTTCACATACACGTGCCAGCCAGATAAAACAATGCGTACCCTGTCAGCTGCCACGAAGAGCTCCATGGCCACGTCGACCGACACGTCCAAGTAGTCACTGTAGAGGTACTCGAGGAACGACAGGAAGATCGGACGACGCACGTCCGTGATCTCGACCTCGCGCGCGCGGCTCTCGAGCATCTGAGCAACAAGTGACAGCAAAGCATCAGAAGTTGGAAATTGTTGTATGAAAGGCTGGAAGTCTGTCATTTGATTCACCTCTCCAGTCAGCATCGCCTTGAAGTAGTTGCAGCGCATGCACAGGATCTTGTGCGCGTAGATCGGGATGCCTTCGACTGCATTGACGTACAAACCGTGAGATGACACCACACAACTACGACATCTTCAAGCCAAGTTAAATAGAAAAGCGTACCGACAAAGGTGATGTCGCTCATCACTTCGCTGTTCACGAGCGCGCGCAGATCGCCAATCAGCGTGCTCTCGGGGATGTCCAACTCAAACTCCTCGTCTCCGAAGCGGAACTGCTTGAAGTCGTTCAGGCGGCTGCTGCCGTCGTAGCCGCCGAAGATGATCAGGCTCGAGTCGTAGACGCTGCCCACGTGGCAGAAGCGCTGGCCGGGCGGCTGGCCGTTGAACTGCATCAGCTGCCATACGTTCGTGTCTGTACAAGGAAACGACTTTTAGCATATCCCCAACGCCCAAGCCAAACCGGATCGAGCTCGCAATAGGACGCACCCAGGTTCAGCTCGTAAAAGTCGTTCATCGCGCTGCCAGTGCTTCCGCCAAAGATGTACATCGAGTTGGAGTGGATTACGGCGACGTGGCTGTCGCGCGGGATCGGCGCGGGGCCTTCGGTCACCAGGGACGACCACGAGCGGAGCGCTACAGTAGCGCGCAGCGAATGGATTAAGAGGCAACGTGAGTATAGGCATTCATATGAGCAACGAGGCCTTGCAATTGTTGCGCCTACCAAAGTTGAAGACGTGCACGTCGTTGAGATGTCGGGACCCGTCGTGGCCGCCAAACAGCACGCAGCTGTTCTTGTGCACAACCAGCGACGAGCGATATCTACAAGAGAGAGAGAGAGACACACACAAAACCATTGACTGTTAGGATACGCGAGCCAAATGTGGTAGCAAATAAAGGAACTCACCTTGGTCGAGGCACTCGTCCCGTTGCTGCCACTAGCGTCCATGTTCCCGTTTCTGCATCATCATGTGCGTACCATTGCGACGAGAGATAGGAATCAGCACACTGTGAGTCTCGCTGGTTGAAATCGACGGACACGCTTCGTTTAACGAAGGATGGAGTACGAACCAAAGTTGAACTCGTGGAAGTCGTTGCGGTAGCTGCCGTCGTAGCCTCCAAAGCAGTACATCGATTTGTCTGCAGTGATGGTCAGCAACAGATGGCAGAGTTAGATAAACGTGATGCAATGGAGCAAGAGCAGCAAGACACACTGTGAGGTCAGACGCACCGTAGACGACAGCAGCGTGGCTGTGACGAGGCGTCGGCGGCATGCCGGCGATGACGCTCACGTTGCTCCACTTCTGCGACACTAATGCAAACGCACGAGCAACAACCACACACCATATCCTGTGTCAGTCCACAGCACTTTCCATAATCAGTCAGCCATAGCCACTCAGGTGGTAGCCATTTGGCAACTTGAAGCAGCGCAGTCCGAGACGTACGGAAGTTGTACTCGATAAAGTCATTCACGCGCGAGCTGCCGTCGAAGCCCGCGAAGACGTAGAACGAGTCCTTGTAGACGACAGCGACGTGGCGATCCCGCGGGCTCGGCGGCGGCCCGCTGGCGGTCACGACCGACCACAGGCGCCGGTTGAAGCTGAACTCGTAAAAGTCGTTCACGCGGTTCGAGCCGTCGTAGCCTACGCGCAACATACAAAGGGACGGATGTTAGCGTACTGAGCGTCAATACAGATAAGCGCTTCTCCACACGTACAGCCATACAAAGACGCAATGGCTACCGCCGTCGTACCGCCAAAGATGTAGAGCGAGTCCTTGCGGATGGCGCACACGTGCAGCGAGCGCTGACAGGGCGCCGCTGACGGATTCTCGCAGGGCACGGTCACCCACGAGCGCGCGGGCGAGCGCAGCGTGCTCATAGCGTAGGAAGAGAGGCGGGTGCTGGTAATAGAGAGCTATGCAGAGAGAGGCGCCTTTTCTCTCTCTCTCTCTTCCTGAAGGCTTTGCCGTCGCTTCCGATGTCGTCTCGCCGAGTTGAGCAAAAAGTGGTGAGAGGATCCTTTGGGCTCCCTCTCTAAACCGATCAGATGTGGTTGTGTGAGAATGGTCTTTTTGGGGTTTCGCGAACGGAGAAGCAGCGAAAAGATACGCCTCCTCGGATCGCGGCGTCTGAACGAATGAGCAGCACTAGCACCATGACTATGAAGGTCGAAGCCCATAGTCAGAGCCCGGAGATAGGCGGCAGTGCACTTGAAGCTGCCATTGGAATCTGCAGCAGCTCAAGTCCTCCAGTCAAGGGATTACCGAGCAGCAGTACCGTCATTTTCAAATGTGGCTCCTCTCGTTTTTCTTCCTTCTCGAAAAAATGGAGGGAAAATGGTCGATAAAACCTCGATTTGCGGAGGTTTTAAAAAAACTGTGCGCAAGTCCAGCGGCATTTGGCGATTTCGAAAGGACCAGGCAAAAGGACGAACGTGAACGAGCAGCTATGGTGCGTGCATGGCGGACGCTCTCGTGGAAGCAGCGCCTGCGGGTTTATATGGCAGGATCATGCAGTGGACTAACACTACGGCTACTTGTGTGTGTGTGCGCGCGCGGGCAGTCGAGCATCATCGGAGCTGGCAAGGGAGGCAAGGGCGGCAAGGGTGGCAAGGGCGTCACGTCTAAGAAGGCGCCGCAGTCGCGGTCGCAGCGCGCCGGGCTTCAGGTACGCAGCAGTGGTGTAGCAGTGCTATAGAGCGTACGTGCCAACCGTACTAACGGCATGGCGTTGCTTCTCTCGCTGTTCGTGTATCACAGTTCCCTGTGGGCCGTATCCACCGCTTCCTCAAGCGACGCGTGGCCAACAACCAGCGCATTGGTGCGACGGCCGCGGTGTACGCCGCCGCGATCATGGAGTACCTGACCGCCGAGGTGCTGGAGCTCGCGGGCAACGCGTCGAAGGACCTGAAAGTGAAGCGCATCACGCCGCGCCACCTGCAGCTGGCGATCCGAGGAGACGAAGAACTGGACTCGCTGATCAAGGCCACGATCGCAGGCGGCGGTGTCATCCCGCACATTCACAAGTCGCTCATCAACAAGCAGACGAAGAAGAAGATGCCTCAGTAAGCGCTGGAGCGAGACGAGTGCATATTCCGCCCACAGCAGGGGGCAAAGGATGCAACGTATGTATTAAACAGAAAGCGGAGGAGCGAGGTCGCTGTTTGGGACGAGAGAGAGACGAAGATGTGAGATTGAGAACTGTCAATACAGTGGATATCGTGTGAGTGTGTATCCATCTACGTGTATGCTATCGATCAACAGTATCGCTGAAGCGGCGTGGTGTCGTCACCATGACCTGCTCATTTCCTTGCAGGTTTGAGGTCGGTCGAGTTGGATGGACTTTAGTGACATGGTGCAATTTTGGTGCAGCACGTCATTAAAGCGTGGCCATCCCGCTTCAAATAGAAGTTCGTCGTCGAGCTGAGCCCACTACTGCAACCTTCGTGCAACGTTTTAGTCTGTTGAGCCCACTGTAACGACCTTCGTGCAACCTGTCGGCGCTTTTCCCCGCACGCACGCACGCAACCTGACTTCAAAAGCGAGCCACAAGCCAAAGGAGCATTCCGCAATTGTCGTTCGCTCGCTCGCCCGCCCGCCTTCAAGGGAGAAGGAAGGAAGGAAGGGAGGAAGATCCGAAGATTAGCGGAACGTCGTCGGCGGTCGTCGGCAGGAAACGCAAGCGCGCGATGGCGAGCGGAGGGGACGCGGCCGTGCGGGCGCTCGGGGGAGGTGGTCCGTCCACGCCGTCGAGCAGCAGCGGCTCGCGGCAGCAGGCCACGTCAGCGATCGACTTGCTCTCGATCGACGCGCTCCGACGCTATCTCCAGCAGACGTGCGCGCCGCTCTTTGGAGAGACGTCGCTGCAGCTCAAGAGCGACAGCAGCAGCAACAACGGAGGGGTTATTAATGGCGAAAGATCGGCTTTCGCCCAAGATCTCAATGCGCCAGCGTCGACCACGGTGTTGGAGCAGTTCATCGCGGACTCGGCCGCGCGAGTCCTACAGGTGCACTACTTTCCCTCGTCGTCTTCGCAGAATAGCGCTGCTTCGGTGTCGGAAAGTTCGCGCATGGAAGTGGACAGCGAGCACAATGGCGGACACGAAGGCCCGTCCGCGTGCCGGATCCGAGTGAACCTCGGCATCGAGTACGCGACGGGTAAGAAGCGCGGGCACGACGTTGTGTGCTTCATCAAGCGACTCAGTGCGCCGCTGACGAGCGACTTTGCGCTCAACCACCAGCTTCAAGTCATGACGCTTGCGTTGGGGAGAAAGCGCGCAGACGCGGACAAGAGCTCCGAGACGGGCTCCAGCAGCGGAGAGAACACCGAAGAGGAGGAGGACGACCACAGCAACCTGCTGTCGGTTGTGTACAACTACGTGCACCAGTCGTTTGGTCCGCTAGTGAACGAATACTCGAAAGTCCACCAGCCGCAGAACGAGCTGGCCAACATGAGCGAAGGAGCGCGAGGTAAGAAGCTTCGACAGGCTCGCGATCGAATGCTCGTAACTCACCTCACAGTTGTTATGTCCACGTGCTAGGTCTTCCGGCGATCAAGAGAAGAATGAAGGAGCTCGAGCTCGCCTTGCTGCAGTACCAGCAGAACATTGAGATTCCAGAGGTGAACTTGGTGTTTCACCCTGTCATCCAGCGTGCTGCAAACCTAGTACGTGAGCCTGAACGTACTGCGATCAATTTGTAGCCTGTATGTCTTGGTGTGCTGATTAAACATGCCGTGGTTTATTGGATGTTGGCAACAGGTGCGGGAGAAGGGTGTGCTCATCGACATCGAGGCGCTGGGCCTGGAAGACAAGGTGAACGATGTCGTGTTCTTGAACGACATCCAGGGGGGGGTCAACAAGTGGATCAAGGAAATCCAGAAAGTGACACGGCTGATCAGGTGAGAACGAGCTTTGGTTTGTGTGTTTGTTGAAAGAGAAGAGTCTGACAATCCGCACTGATGATTGATTTCTACAGTGAGCCGCTCCCTGGCACAGCGATGCAAGAGATCAACTTCTGGTGCGATCTCAACCGCGCGCTGCTCGGTGCACAGGAGAAACTGAGCTCACCGGAGGTGGAGATCACGCTGGCGCTACTCAAGCGAGCGAAGCGATACCTGGCAACTGTGACCTTCAGCGCAGATCACGGCTTGGGTCCAGCGATCCAACGAGTGGCGAGCGTGATGACGTTGATGAAGGACTTCCCGATGAACTCCATCTTGTCGGCGACTGACATCAGCCAGCTCAACCAAGGGATCACGCTTGTGTTTACGCACCTCAAGAAAATCCGAGTGGCTGACGAGTACAAGCTGTCGAGACTGCTTCACCTTGTCGAGATCATGTCGAGCGACTTGACCCAGCAAGTTGTTAGCGTGCTGCGAGCCTACAACCTCATCCAGATCCCGTTCGAGCACTTCGAGCAGCTGATTTTGTCAGGCAAAGAGCTCTTTTCGAACTGGCATCGTCAAGTGGGAACTCTGTACGACCTGACGAAGGAGTTGTCCAAGCGCCGCGGCTCGATGAACAGCGACAAGCCTCCGCAGTTATCCGAGCTGCAGATGGAGCATGCCGCTATCGAAGAGCGTCTGCTAGAGCTGCACGAGTTCCGTGAACAGCACGAGAAGCTGCGCCAAGTGATTGAGCGTGTTCTCGGCAGCGCCGCTGGTGCTACACCGAACGACTCTCGTGCGGAAGTTACCGGTGACGCCCTGACGGAGATCAACGCCGCATACATGCAGCTGAGTTCGCTGGACCCTCTCGATGTCTCTGGCGAAGGAACGACGGCGTGGAAGAACATGCGAAAGTCGTACGAGCTGTGCATCGATCGCGTCGAAGGCCGCATCATCAACAGCCTGACGAGTCGTCTGAGCGCGACCTCGAATGCTGACGAGATGTTCCGCGTGTTCTCGAAGTACAACGCGCTTTTCTTTCGACCTCGCATTCGTAGCGCCGTACAGCAATTCCAGATGCAGCTCATCGAGAATGTGAAGGAAGACGTGAGCAGCTTGCAAGCCAAGTTCCGCGCACATTACGCTTTCTCTGAAGCCTCTCGAACAAGCAAGCTGCGTGACATTCCGCCCATTGCCGGTGCTGTGATGTGGGCGAAGCAGATTGAACGAAAACTGAAGATGCTGCTGTCGCGAGTTGAGAGCGTGCTTGGTAGTGGATGGGAGCAGCACGTCGAAGGCAAGGCGCTGAAGGGTGCTGCTGAAGCTTTCATCGCGAAGCTGAACCCGCAGCTGATCTTCGACCAGTGGGTCAGTGAGCTTGCTTCGATGCCGATCTTTGATATCAAGAACATCATTCTGAACATCGTGACGGAAGACACTCCTCAAGGAGAGCGGAAGAAACTGGTGGTCGCGTTCAACCAACAGATTGTCACGCTGTTCAAGGAAGTGCGCAACTTGGAGTGGCTCGGCTACCGAGTCCCATTCACTCTCAAGATGATCGCAGAGGACGCCAAGTCGAAGTACCCGTTTGCGATGTCGCTGGATGCAAGTCTCAAGACGTACATGAACTCGTGTCGACGAGTGCAGCCAATCTTCGAGCCATTGGTGGCCTCGTATGTTCGTGAAGTCCGAGCCACGATCGGAAAAACCTTCTCGAAAGGTAACGAAATGCGCTGGCACGCCGATGGACTTGGCGAATACGTGACCGATTTGGCAATGAAAGTTGAGCGCCTGCACGACAAGGCTGAAGAGCTGCTGCAGAAGAGCAGCGACATCGACCACCTGTTGGACAGCGTTCGAAGCAGTGCCGACTTTAATGCACCGGAAGTCCAGGCTGTGCTGACCAAGATCCAGTCGCACGTGGATGAGCTGAGTTTGGCGGGCTATGCGAATCTGAATGTCTACGTGAAGAACTTGAACATCCTGATCAGCGGTATCCTGGCGAAGAAGCTGGAGGTGTTGCTGCAAAGCTGGATCTCTTGCTTCGACTCGAGTCACGATGAAAAGACGCTGCAGAGCGTCCTTGAAGCTGCAAACATGTCGACGCGCACGCATCAGATCTTGCTGAAGAACCAGATGCTGTATCTAGAACCTTCAGTTGACGATGCGCGAAGTGTGTGGCTGATTCAGCTCCAGACGCTCATGAACTCGGTTTGCGATCTCCCAAAGATCCAAACGTCCTCGTACGAGAATGTGTACGGAAAGTCCACGGTGACGTCGCTGGCTTCTCCATCGCGAAAGAGTGCCAGCGCGAAGCGAAGGGAATCGGTATTTCGGGAGGCTCTGGTGCAGCTGCCGAAGGAGCTTGTCATCAAAGCGTACGGCGTTGTCGACGCTACCATTGACGAGGTGCAGAATTACGCGTCGACGTGGTTGCAGTACCAAGCGCTGTGGGACATGGATGCGCAGACCGCGATCAACACGGTCGGAGAAGATCTCGAGAAGTGGCAGCAGATTCTGATGGAGATCAAGACCGAGCGAAACAGTTTCGACGCTGTGTTCAACACGAAGCGCTTTGGCCCGATTGTCGTCAACTACCAGCAAGTCCAAGCCCAAGTGAACGTGAAGTACGACGCCTGGCACAACGAATTCTTGGCGCATTTCGGAGACTTGCTATGCAACCAGATCAACTCGTTCTACACGACGATCTCGACGAAGCGTACTCTGCTGGAGCAGCACGCGTTGGAAGCCGCAACTGCTCAGGTGGTCGCTGCGATCACGCTGATCCAAGAGATGCGTGTGAATCGCTTCCAGTGGCAATCCGCTGTGGAGTCGTTTTCGCAAGGTGAACGTCTGCTGAAGAAACAGCGCTTCAAGTTCGCGGCAGATTGGCCGTCATTGGCAAATGTCGAAGGCGAATGGGAAGCGTTTGTTCAGTTGCTGGATCGCAAGAGCGTCGCGATGGAAAGTCAGCTTCCTCAGCTCCAAGCCAAGATCCTGGAGGAGAAATCCGTTCTGGACAAGAAGATCACGAAGGCTGTGTCCGAGTGGGACAGCGCGAAACCGCTCCAGGGTGGTCAGTCGCCGAAGTCTGCAATTGAGCTCTTGATGATCTACGAGACTCGATTCAAGCTGCTCCGCGCCGACCAAGAGAAGATGGGCGCTGCTCTGGAGGCTCTGAGCATCTCTTTCGTTGCTGGAGTCGGAAGCGTCCAGATGGATGATGACCGAATGGGTGGCTTACCACTGACGCGCGCGATGGACGAGCTTGCTGGATTGGACGAAGTGTGGAAGAGCATCGCGAAAGTGTGGTCTCAGATTGACGAGTTGCAAGAGACGCTTTGGTCGGCAGCTCAGCCTCGTAAGATCCGCAAGCAGTTGGAAGACTTGATTGACGAGATGCGCCGCTTCCCTGCTCGCGTTCAGCAATACGAGGCGTTCGAGTACTTCACCAACTCGCTTCAAGCGAAGAAGTCGATGAACTCACTGCTTTCTGAGTTGAAGTCGGATGCGATCCGAGACCGCCACTGGAAGCAGATCCTTCGCCTGCTGCGGATCACTTCACCGTTCACTGAGCTGACGCTTCGCAGCTTCTGGGACTCTGGTTTGTCGTCGGGGGACAACGAGTTGAAGCAGATCATCCGAACGGCTCAGGGCGAGATGGCACTCGACGAGTTCTTGCGCCAGGTGTCAGACTACTGGTTGAACTACCAGTTGGACTTGGTGAACTACCAAAACCGATGCCGCATCATTCGCGGTTGGGACGAGATGTTCGCGAAGCTCGAAGAGCACCTCAACAGTCTGAGCAGCATGAAGCAGTCTCCGTACTACCCAGTGTTTGCGGAGCAAGCGACGAGCTGGGAAGACAAGCTGACCAAGATTCGCGGCATTCTGGACTTTTGGATCGACGTGCAGCGACGCTGGGTGTACCTGGAAGGCATCTTTTTCGGGTCCGCTGACATCAAGCAGCAGTTGCCGAAGGAGTTTGCGCGCTTTCAGAGCATTGACAACGAGTTCACGTCGACGATGAAGCGGGTTGCTCACAAGCCGATGATCGTGGAGGTTGCCAACATCCCCAACCTGTTCCACTCACTAGAACGCCAGCAAGAGATGATGGGCAACGTGCAGCGAGCATTGGGCGAGTACCTGGAGCGTCAGCGAGCGGCGTTCCCTCGTTTCTACTTTGTGGGTGACGAAGATCTCCTGGAAATGATCGGAAACAGCAAAGAGCCACTGCAAATCCAGCGCCACTTGTCGAAAATGTTCGCTGGCATCTCTTCGCTGGAGATGGACGGTGCCAGCTCTGTCATTCTTGGAATGGTGTCTCGTGAAGGAGAAGTCGTCAAGTTCAGACAACCAGTCAAGACGCAAGAGGACACTCGCATCAATGCCTGGTTGGGTAAGGTCGAAGACCAGATGCGCCAAGCGCTGTCCCAGCTCCTCGATGAATCGATCCAATCGTACCCATCGGAGGACAACATCGAAAGGTACATCAAGTGGGTGTCCGAGTACCCTGCCCAGGTGATCCTTCTCGCCACCCAAGTGCAGTGGTCACGCGCTGTCGAGAACGCTCTCAAGGCTGGCGGTCAAGACTTGCTGCATGTGCTCAGCCAGCTGGACGGTCTCCTGCGCATCTTGAGCGAGCGAGTGCTTTCCGATGTGAAGAACGACGTTCGCAAAAAGTACGAGCAGTTGATCACCGAACTTGTGCACCAGAAGAGCGTGACGAAGCGCCTTCTCCAAGCCAACGTTAGCAGCGTTGACGACTTCCGCTGGCTGTATCACATGCGGTACTACTTCCACACGGCCGAGACTGATCCGCTGAAGAAGCTGAGCATTAAGGTGTCGAACGCCTCGTTCTCGTACGGATTCGAGTACCTTGGTGTTGGCGAGCGACTCGTGTCTACTCCGTTGACAGAGCGATGCTACTTGACGCTGACGCAGGCGTTGGATTTCGGCATGGGCGGAAACCCGTTCGGCCCAGCCGGTACCGGTAAGACGGAGTCCGTGAAGGCACTCGGCTCGCAGCTTGGGCGCTTCGTGTTGGTGTTCAACTGTGACGAACACTTTGATTTCCAAGCGATGGGGCGAATCTTCGTTGGTCTGTGCCAGGTTGGAGCATGGGGCTGCTTCGATGAGTTCAACCGTCTCGAAGAGCGCGTCCTCTCGGCTGTTTCCCAGCAGATCTTGGCGATCCAGAGCGGCGTTTCGTCGATCAAGACTCAGAAGCAACCAGACGGCTCTGCCTTGGCTGTTGGCAGTAACACCAGTGGCACCACCATTGAGCTCCTCGGGAAGAGCGTGAAACTGCATCCTGATGTCGGCATTTTCGTGACAATGAACCCAGGCTACGCTGGTCGATCGAACTTGCCAGACAACTTGAAGCAGCTGTTCCGCAGCATTGCCATGGTTGCCCCAGATCGCGAGTTGATTGCGCAAGTGATGCTTTTCTCGCAAGGCATCACGACCGCGGAGCAGATTTCGGCCAAGGTTGTGCTGCTGTTCAACCTTTGCGAGGACCAGTTGTCCAAGCAACCGCACTATGACTTCGGTCTTCGTGCGCTGAAGAGTGTACTTGTCAGTGCAGGACAGCTGAAGCGGAAGATCTCGCAAAACATCGCGGCTGACACGACCATGGAGGAGCTCGAGACGAAGGCGTTGATCGGATCGATTAGTGACACCATCATGCCCAAACTGGTTGCTCACGACGTTCCAGTTTTCGAGACGCTTCTGAAGGGAGTTTTTCCAGGAACCGACACGCACCGCATCCAGGAAGATGGCCTCCGCTCCAAGATCGTTGAGCTGGCCCAACAGAAGAATTACGTTGCACACGAACAGTGGGTTGAGAAGGCTCTACAGCTGTACCAAGTCATGCAGCTCCGTCACGGTGTGATGCTCGTCGGACCTTCCGGAACCGGTAAATCAGCGGCTTGGCGTGTGCTGCTGGATGCGCTGGAGCTCTTTGACGGCAAGAAGGGCGAAGCGCACGTGATCGATCCAAAGGCGCTCTCGAAGGAACACCTGTACGGTGTGCTGGACAACACCACTTTGGAGTGGACCGACGGTGTGTTCACGCACATCTTGCGCCAAGTGCTGAACAGCGTCCGCGGCGAAAGTGAGAAGCGTCACTGGATCATCTTTGATGGTGATGTCGATCCGGAGTGGGCAGAAAACTTGAACTCGGTGCTCGACGACAACCGTTTGCTCACTCTTCCGTCGGGAGAGCGCCTCGAGATCCCACCGAACGTCTGGATCATGATGGAAACGGAGACTCTCCGTTACGCTACGCTGGCTACTGTGAGTCGTTGTGGCATGGTGTGGTTCTCCACCGACACAGTGCAGACTCACCACATCGTGGAGCACTACCTGCAGAAGATCCGCGATGATGTCTCAACTGTGTCGTCCTTTTCGCTGCAGCCAAGTGAGACGGAAGCTATGCGCAAGAGCGCTCATACGTACGTGGCATTGATCCGCGACATGATCCACCGCGGCGATGGCATGCCGTCGGTGATCGAGTTGTGCTTGGAGCAATCGATGGCGCTGACGCACATCATGGAAGTCACCAGCCTTCGGCAACTGATGTCAATGTTCTCGCTGCTCGGACGAGGCTTGTCCCGCATCAACGAGTACAACGAAGCGCACTCGGACTTCCCGATGACGGTCGAGCAAATCACCCAGTTTGCACCGAAGTGGCTCGTGTTCTCGATCATTTGGGGCTTCGGTGGCTCGATGGATTCAGCGAATCGTGTCCAGCTTTGTGACTTCGTTGTCCAGACGCTCGAGAATCGCATCGTGTTCCCAGTGTCGTCGTCCGCGATGTCCAATCCCGAGAACAGTCTTCTGGAGTACGAAGTGAACATCGACGACGGCGAGTGGCGCCAGTGGATTCGGTCCATCCCACAGCTGGACTTGGAGAGTCACCGCGTCCTGTCAACTGACGTCGTGGTCACCACTGTTGACACTATCCGTCACGTTGAAGTGCTTCGTGGGTGGCTCTCGCAGCACCGCCCTCTCATTCTGTGTGGTCCGCCTGGCAGTGGTAAAACCATGACGCTGACCTCTACGCTCAGCTCGTTGCCCGAGTTCGAGTTTGCGAGTCTCAACTTTTCGTCTGGAACGTCGCCTGAGCTGATCCTGAAGACGTTCGCCCAGTACTGTGAGTACAAGCGAACGCCGAACGGAATGGTGCTGGCGCCGAACGCACCGGAGAAGTGGCTGGTTGTGTTCTGCGACGAGATCAACCTTCCAGAGGCGGATCGCTACGGAACGCAGCGCGTGATCACCTTCTTGAGACAGCTGATCGAGCAAGGCGGTTTCTGGCTGGGCGGCAAGAACACCTGGGTGCGTCTGCAACGAATCCAGTTCGTAGGAGCGTGTAACCCGCCGACGGATCCTGGTCGCGTGCCGATCTCGCTGCGTTTGCTCCGTCATGCTCCAGTTCTTTTGGTCGACTTCCCGTCGTACCCGTCGCTGAAGCAAATTTACGGCACTTTCAACCGCGCTTTGCTGAAGCTGACGCCATCGCTCAAGTCGTACGTTCAGCCCCTCACGAATGCGATGGTTGACGTGTACCACAGCAACCAGACCAAGTTCACCGCAGAAGTCCAGCCGCACTACATCTACAGTCCTCGCGAGCTGTCGCGATGGATGCGCGCGCTGTACGAAGCGATCGAGCCGCTGGAATATGAAATCGAAGTGGAGACGCTGGTGAAGCTGGTTTTCCACGAAGCGCTTCGACTCTTCATGGATCGCCTCGTGACGCCAGACGAGCAGAAGTGGTGCTTCGATACGTGCAAGGAGATTCTCCGCATGCACTTCCCGCAAAGCGCGACGTCGTTCGAAGCAATCGAGTTTGGTGGTCAGAACCCTGTGTTGTTCAGTACGTGGTTGTCGAAGCACTACACCGAAGTGTCGACGATGGATTTGCGCAAGCACATTGAGGCACGACTGCGCGTGTTCTATGAGGAAGAGCTGAACGTACCACTCGTGGTGTTCGACTCCGTGATCGACCACGTTTTGCGCATCGACCGTGTACTTCGTCAGCCACTTGGGCACTTGCTCTTGGTCGGTGAGAGTGGCGCAGGAAAAACCGTGCTCTCTCGGTTCGTGAGCTGGATGAACGGCATCTCTGTGTTCCAGATCAAGCTAACGTCGAACTACACGCTCGAGAATTTCGACGATGACCTCCGTGTTGTGCTGAAGCGCTGTGGTTGCGAAGGCGAGAAGATCTGCTTCATCTTTGACGAGTCGAACGTCCTCGGTTCGGCGTTCTTGGAGCGCATGAATGCGCTTTTGGCGTCTGGAGAGGTTCCAGGTCTTTTCGAGGACGATGAGTACACGTCATTGATGCACGCCTGCCGCGAAGCTGTCCAGCGAGATGGTGTCATGGTCGAAAACACTGAAGATGAGCTGTTCCGATACTTCACGAAGCAGGTGCAGCGCAACCTGCACGTTGTGTTCACCATGAACCCGGCATCGGGAGATTTCCAGAACCGAAACAACACCTCGCCCGCTCTGTTCAACCGTTGTGTCGTGGATTGGTTCGGAACGTGGAACAACCACGCACTTGCGCAAGTAGCGTACGAGTTCACGAACACGCTTGATCTTCCTGGACTGAGCGGTGATTTCCAGATTCCAATCGATGCAGAAGAGATCCTGGCGAAGCTTGTTCCTCACATCGCGACGGGAACGTTCCGCGATGTGCTCGTTGCAAGCATTGTCCAGTTCCACCACGCAGTTCTCCAGCACATGCGCCGCCTCCAGAAGCGTCACCTCAAGTACAACCACATCTCGCCCCGGGACTACTTGGAGTTCATCCGTCACTTCGTGTCGCTGTATTCTGAGAAGCGTGCGCAGCTGGAAGATCAGCAGCTGCACTTGAACGTCGGCGTGCAGAAGCTTCAGGCGACGCGCGAGCAAGTAGCGGAGCTGCAGGGGCAGCTGAGCCTTAAGGAGAAGGAGTTGAAGAAGAAGGACGTGGAGGCGAATGAGAAGCTGCAGCAGATGATTCGTGAGCAGAACGAAGCTCAAGAGAAGAAGAAGGACACGGAGCAGCTGGCAGCAGACCTCGCAAGCAAGGACCAAGAGATCAGCTCGCGAAAGAAAGTGGCTGAAGCAGACTTGGCGCAGGCAGAGCCTGCTCTTCTGGAAGCACAGGCATCTGTGAACTCGATCCGCAAGTCGCAGCTTGATGAGATCCGAGCTTTGGCTCGCCCTCCAAACGCCGTGCGACTGGCAGTGGAAGCGGTCGCAGTCATGCTAGGAGAAACCAGTCTTGACTGGGCCGATTTGCGTCGCTTCATTCGACGAGACGATTTCATCTCGAGTGTCGTGAACTTCGATTCGACAAAGCTGACCGCGCGACAGCGCAACACCATCCAGACCAACTATGTCGAGAACTCGGAAGAGTTTGAGTACGAGAAGGTCAACCGTGCGTCGAAAGCGTGTGGCCCGCTGTACAAGTGGGTTGTCTCTCAACTCAGCTACACGTCCATCCTTCACAAGATCCAGCCATTACGAGAGGAGGTGCAGGCGCTGATCGACAAGTCTGCCGATTTGCGAAAGAGTTACGAGAAGGCGAAAGAGACGATCGACGCGCTCGAGGTTCGCATCGAGAGCTACAAGCACGAGTATGCTGCTCTGATCAACGAGGCGCAAATCATCACGAACGACATGGCGCAGGTGAACAAGAAGGTCGAACGGTCGGTCGCTTTGCTGAACAACCTGCTTCATGAGAGCGAGCGATGGGAAGCTGGATCGAACGACTTCGACACGCAGATGAAAACGCTTGTCGGAGACACGTTGCTGTGCTCTGCGTTCCTAACCTACGTTGGGTTTCTTGATTTCCAGCAGCGAAAGATCCTCGCGCAAGACTGGCGCGACATCCTGAACACCATGGGGATCGCCATGAAGCCTCAGCTCAGCTTCGTGGATTACCTGTCGCGACCGAGTGAGCAGCTGGAGTGGCAGATGAGCGAGCTGCCGTCGGACGAGCTGTGCTACGAGAACGCGATCATCTTGCAGCGCTTCCACCGCTTCCCGTTGATCATCGATCCGTCTGGCCAAGCGAACAACTTCATCATGCGCTACTACGCGCTCAAGACCAACAAGAAGATCGCGCAGACATCCTTCTTGGACAGCTCGTTCATGAAGGTGTTGGCGAGCGCGATTCGCTTCGGAACTGCGCTGTTGGTTCACGAAGTCGAGAAGATCGATCCGATTCTGAATCCAGTGCTCAACCGCGAGCTTTACAAGACTGGCGGTCGGGTACTGATCCGCCTTGGTGGAGAAGAAATCGACTACTCGCCCGACTTTCGTTTGTTCCTGATCACGAGAGACCCGTCGTGCCGCTTCAGCCCGGACATTTGCAGTCGCGTGACGTTTGTGAACTTCACTGTGACGCCAAGTTCGTTGGAGAGCCAGGGATTGAGCATTTTGATGAAGAGCGAGCAACCCGAAGTGGAAGAGAAGCGCAACAACTTGCTCAAGCTGCAGGGCGAATACCAGGCGAAGCTGCGTGAGCTGGAAGACTCGCTGCTTCAGCAGATCAACAACGTCCAGGGCAACATCCTGGACGACGACAGTGTGATCAACGCCCTAGAGGGGATGAAAGCAGAAGCTGCTCACATCTCGGAGCAGGTTGCGCAGACGCAGACCACTATGAGCATCGTGGAGGCTGCGACGAGCAGATACCGACCGCTCGCGAAGGCATCTTCTCGTCTATTCTTCGCGCTGGAGAATCTTTCGTCGATCCACTTCTTGTACCAGTACTCGCTAGGCTTCTTCTTGAGTCTCTTGACGAAAGTGCTTTCGCTTCCTCAAGAAGTCAGCCAAGATGGGCGTCTGGAGAGCCTCTCGAATGCGCTCTTCAGTCACACCGCTGTTCGTGTGAGTCGCGGATTGGCAGAGAACGACAAGCTGATGTTCGCGTTGCGAATGACCCAGATCTTCCTCGAGCTTCAGCAGGAGAGCGTCGCAGTGCAGAGCGCTCAGCTGAACGCTGGGGCGCCATTCGACGGTCCGCTAGATGAAGAGATGGACATTCTGCTCGGTACGACGACAGCGTTCCTGAGACCAGATGTTGACAGCGCTCGAGGCGAGCTCCAGCAGCTTCTCCCTGCGTTCTCCAAGGTGGAGATCGATCAGCTGCTGAAGCTGCTGCAGATCCCGTCATTCAAGCACTTGGAGTCCCATGTCCGCGAGAATGCAGCCGAGTGGAATGCCTTCGTGAAGCACCCGGTCGCAGAGAAACACATCCCTGAGAGCTGGGATGCGTCATTCTTGAACGCGTCTGTCACGCCACGACGTGCGGCGTTCCGAGACATCATCCTCGTGCACTTCCTGCGTCCAGATCGCGTAATCTACGCTGCGGAAGTCTACGTGAGCCTCGTGTTTGGCTCTGAGTTCCCGTGGCGAGGTGAGATTGAGCTGCGCAAGAACATCGAGAACGATACGCAGGCGACGAGAGGTATCCTTCTGTCGTCGAAGCCGGGCTTCGATGCGAGTGCGCAGATCGATGAGCTCGCGCTCACCCTCCAGAAGAAGTACAACTCGGTCTCCATGGGTTCTGCGGAAGGATTTGACGCCGCCGAGAAGTGCCTGAACACTGCGCTGAAGAACGGCACGTGGTTGCTGCTGCGGAACGTTCACTTGTGTCCTTCGTGGCTCGTGGGCATCGAGAAGAAGCTGTATAACGCCCGTGATTCGGCACACCCGAACTTCCGACTCTTCCTCACGAGTGAGATCCACCCGAGCCTGCCTGTGAACCTCCTGCGCATGTGCGACATCTTTGTCTTCGAGCCGCCGAGTGGCATGAAGCTGAGCATGGTGCGCACGCTGGACACCGTCTCTGCGGACCGCATGAACAAGATGCCAGCCGAGAGAGCACGACTGTACCTGTTGCTGTCGTGGTTCCACGCGCTTGTGCACGAGCGACTGCGGTACGTGCCGGTGGGCTGGTCGAAAACGTACGAGTTCAGCCAGTCGGACTTCCGTGGAGCTTGCGATGTGATCGATCGATGGGTCAACTCTGTGGGCTTGAACCGAGCGCACGTGGCTCCAGACAACATCCCGTGGGCCGCGATTCGAACGACGCTGAAGGAGTCGGTGTACGGTGGCCGTGTCGACAACGAGTTTGACCAAGAGCTGATGGACACACTGCTCGAGCACGTGTTCACTCCAGAGAGCTACCAGAACACGTTCGAGCTCGTGAGTGCTGGCGACGAGACGTTGCTGATCGCCGAGGGCAAGACCAAGCAGCAGTTCATGGAATGGATCCACCGTCTCCCTAACACGAACCCTCCCTCGTGGATGGGTCTTCCTCGATCGGCTGAGACGATGGTGCTGATCACCCAGGGAAGCCGCACGCTGCGCAACCTTCAGCTGATGCAGGACTTCTACGGCAACGAGAGCGAAAGCACGAGCGTCGAAGAAGAGAGCATGGTGCTGGGCACTGCTGCGGGAAACAACGGCGGCGACGAGAGTATGGGCGAAGACACCCGACCGAAGTGGGTCCAGGACCTCGATCGCCGCGTCGACGCGTGGCTCGCGCTGTTCCCAAGTCCGCTGCCGACGATGTCGCGCGACCCTGCGAACTTCGCCAACCCGATCTACCGCTGCATGTTCCGTGAAATCGAGCTGGGCTCGGAGTATCTGTCGACCGTGACGGGACTGCTCTCCACGATCAAGGGTGTCTGCTCGTACACGACGAAGCCAACGAACGACATTCGCGAAGCCATGCAGACGCTGTACCGCGAGAAGATCCCGACCCAGTGGTTGCAGCTCTACCGCGTGTCTGCGGAGCTGAGTCTGAGCGAGTGGCTTGCGGACTTTTCGCTCCGCATCGGCCAACTGAACCAGTTGGGTCGCATCGCGCCGGACGAGCTCCTGCAGACGCAGAGCGGCATCTGGCTCGGTGGTTTCTTCTCCCCCGAAGCGTTCGTGACTGCGGCTCGTCAGAGCGTCGCTGCTGCGCTTGCGTGCTCGCTGGATGAGCTGCAATTGGTGGCGGAGATTCAGCCGACTGGCAACGTCGGCAGCTTCGGTGTGAGCGGCTTGCAGCTCGAAGGCGCGTCCTGGTCGGCGAGCGCGATTCTGCCGTCGGACATCATCCGCAACAACCTCTCGCTGCTGCACCTGCGCTGGTCGCCCACGCACGAACTGGGGAGCGAGACGGGCTACCGCCGCCTACCGGTTTACTCGAGCGACAAGCGCGACCACCTGCTCTTCTCCGTGTCGGTGCAAGTGGACAGCGCCAAGTTCCCCAAGACGCAGTGGATCCAGCGCTCCATCGCGCTCGTGCTCTGGCAGCTCACAGCGTAGGCTTTGAGTTTGTTGTTCGAGTAACAACCTGCGTAAGGTTTTGTGTGTCCTACATATTTCTTTCATTACCCACATCTGCATGTTTGAGTAGATAACCGAACGAGAATGAAACATCACCTTTCATTTGCACAAGGAGCACCACCAGCTTGTCGCCACCACACAGACTTGCAAACTCTTCCATTCACGCCACCTGCACTGGTGCTGCCTTTTGCTGCTTGAGCAGCGCCAGCAGCACAGGCCGCAGCTTCCCCACCGTCACCTGCTCCTCCTCGACACCTCCAGAGCCCTCATTCTCGCTCTTCTTGACGACTTTCTGCGGCAAGTGGTTGCGCAGAGCGCGCAACACGTGCAGCACGCTCACGTGAACAGGCTTGAGCTCCAGGAGCAACTGCAGCTCCACCACGTCGCGGTGCTTGACGCAGTACTCGAGCAGTGCAAAGTACACGGTGCCGCGCACGGCGTTCAGCTGCTCGCTCTCGTTTGCTTGAGCTTCCTCGTTAAAGTCGTCTCGGTGCTCGGAGTCCTTCAGCAAGTGCACCAGCAGTGTCTCCCGACAGTGCTCGTACAGATCGCACTGGAGCAGCCCGTGACAGGCCTCCAGGTAGTAGCCGCAGCGGCAGAGCAGCGCCGTGTACGCGAGCAGCGAGTCCTTCGCGAGCGCCACGCCAAGCTCCTTGTGGCGCTGCTTCTTCTTCTGACTCTGGCTCACAGTCTTCGTGCTACTGCTAATGAGAAGCTGCTGCTGCTGCTGGAGCTGCTCACGTGCGAACCGCTCAACGAAGAGCTCGAGCGGCGGGAAGAGCGTCAGCGCGCGTTCAGCATGCGAGCGCGAGACGCGTGTCGCCCCCGAGAGCGAGAAGAGCCGCGGACAGTACTCGGACACGCAGCGCACGAACGGCAGCAAAGACGCTGGCTCGTGCAGCAAGTACAGGCGACTCATCGACTCGACATACATGTGCTTGGAGAACGAAGAGTTCGAGCTCCGGTAGTCCTCCAGCTGGCGCTCCTCGTGGAACAGCAGGTGGCTCGGCACGGCCCCGTGACTGTTGTTGCCTTCGATCGACTTGTTCTTAAACGCCACGCCGTCGAGCAGAAAGGACTCGAGCTGCACGAGCCACTGCTTCCCGTGGTGCAGCGCGCAGCTTCCAGACGCGAACCGCAGCGAGCTCATGGGTCGCAGCTTGCGGCTCAGGCGGAAGTTGGCTCCATCTGGGTCTTCGTCGCTCTCCAGCGGACTGAATGTGGAGAACGGCGCACCTGGATCATCGGACGCCACGGTCGTCAGAGCGCTTACGGCCCGCGGGCGCATGTGGTGGCGGCCTTTGAAATACGCGCTTGTCTGCAGTCGCGTGATCTTGCGCTTGGCCAGGAGCACCCAGTTGGACAGGTGGTGCAGCGCCTCGACGTTCGCCGGCGTGAGCTTCTGCGCCGCACTGTACTGATACCGGGAGATCCCTGGCGCGTCCCCTTTCTCCCACGACGACGCGAATCGCCCGCCGACGGTGATCTCATGCGCGATTTGGTGCAAAGACGCCACGATGCGCGCGAGTTCATCCACGAGAGCCTCGGGGACGTTCTGGTCTGCAAAGACCGCGAGCAGCAGTGCCGGACTCGAGAGCGACTGGAAGACCGTTCTCAGCACCTGCTCGTCGCACGCGTCCAGTGACTTGCAGACCTTTTCCAGGATCTCCAGCGCCTGCAGCGCGGTCTCAAATTTGAGACTCTCGCCGTACTTGACCAGGGACTCGAACGCCGCTCTCGGGTTACCAAAGTCGATCTGCTGCTGTTGTTGCTGTTGAGTGAGACGTTGGCTGCTGCTGGTGATGAGCGGATTGAGACTGCTGCTGATGGCCTTTGCGCTGGGCGTCTGGATGAACCAGAAGCCCGAAGAGCTCCACAGTCCAACAGAGCTCGCAGCACCCGTGATCGTCCACAGAGCTGGAGGCAGCGAACGGACAGCAGCCTTCGAAGACGGGTGGAAGTTTTCAGGAGAAGAGTGCGGGAGTTCAATGGCCGCCAGCTGCTCGCCAGTGAGGTAGCTGAACGCAAGGAGCGTTTCACTGGTTGTGATGAGGAGCAGGTAGCGATGCGCCGCGATGCTCACAGCGCCTTGTGCCATGGCGGACGACCACGAGCCGAGTGTCGTGATATGTTTGGCTCTGAGTCCTTGCTGCGGTTGCTGTGGATGCTTTGGGTCCTTCGAGCTGACCAGGTGCACGGCGCCCGAGCCTCGCACCAGCACGAGCAGCTCGCCCGTGACGTTGTGCAGACACGTGAGCAGCTGCGACGCCGGGTCCACTGTTGCTGCTCTGACAGTATCGTCTTCGCCACTGCTGCTCTTATCACCACTGAGTACCGCGAGCCAGCTGAGCGAGACCATACGCAGCGACTCGGCGCTGCGGAAGTGCACGCCCATGGTCCTCGTGACGATCCAGAGCCCGAGCTTCGAGCTCCGGAGGCTGATCACCTGCGTGCACGTGAGCGAGAATGGGTTGCCAATCGTGATCTCCGTGCGGAACGTGCTCTGCTCCTGCGCGTACTGGATCCTGCGCAGACAGAGCTTCGGCTCCTGTTTCGACTCCATGGACCACCACGCGAACTCGGTCGTCTCGCCGTGCCACGCCATCTCGGTGGCCGTGAACGCCACCACGGGCTTGGTCCACTTGAGGTTCGGGTTCTCCAAAAAGCAGAACTGATTCAAAAAGCTCCACTGGTGCAGGTCGTTGCCCCACTCCCAGAGGAACGCCATGCCGTCCTCACGCGCGACCACGCACCGCAAGGTCGTCGTTGTGCTGTTGGTGCTACTGTTGTTACTACCGGAGAGGCTCGTGCTGGTTGAGTTTGCGTTGCCGCGCATGAACTTGATCGCGACCACTTTGCAGTCGAAGCGCGCGCTCAGAAGCGGCGACTTGGCCAGGATCGCGCCGTCCTTCCCAACCTTCGGCGCCGCGAGGAGCTCGTCGATGAGATCCAGCTCGTCCACGTCCTGCTGCAGCTGCGGCAGCAGACCGCCACCAGTCGAGTCTGCGAGTGCGCTGCCGCCGCTGCTGCTCATGGTGCTGCCTGTGCTTGCGGGCGAGAGCGACCGCAGCGACTGACTTGCGCTCTGCTTTTGCTGCACTTTCGCGGGGCTCGTCGCCTTCCGCGGCGGAGGGATCGCGTCCAGAACGAACACGACGCGCGGAGACACGGCCGCGCCCGTGTGTGCAGCTGCAGTGGCGAGTGGGGTGGAGCCACGTCTTCCCAATGGGGGCGACCCAGCGCCGCCGGTTGATGGCGCTGGACCGGGCGTTCCGGGGGCGGCAGTGGCGGCCTGTTTCTTCACGAGCACCAGCGCGATGTGGCCAGCGCTCGGCTCGCAGAGCTCCACGTCGTACTGCGAGAGCCCCTTGGTGGACGTGAGCTGCTCCCAGAGCCGCTCGCCGCTCGCTGCGGGCCACGGCAGGCGGCTGCGGAAGCCCCACGTCGGCGCCTCGGATGGCGCGGGGGATGGCATCACGCGCTTCGCTTTCGCTTCAAGTGAGATCGAAGGAATGGGCTTTTGTTCGCTCAAAGTCACAAAACAAAGTCACAAATCCCTCTTTAAAATGAGCACCTCCCAGTTCATGGAGGAGTATTCTTCAGAAAGTCTTCTCACAGCAGAAGCGCAGACATTCTAAGCCGGTACTCAGAAAGTCTGCTCCTCCACATGTGTGAGTGCAAACTCTTTGCTTCAAGCATCTCCAAAGCATCGATAAAAAAAAGATGTCGAGCCTCACACTGCACTTTGGGATGCAATCTATTTTTGATTTTGATCACATGCCCTTGCGTGTGGGGGAGTTTGGCGAGGCGCTCTTCAAACTGAGTCACACACAAAGACGACACATACCGGACGAGATGGCGACGACGGACGAGGTGGTCGCGGAGGCAGCCGAGGGCTTCTTTTTGGCGGCGGAGCACGGCCGCTCAGATGTGCTGAAGGCGCTCGCGGACCACGCGCAGGGCCAGCTGGATCTGCGGCAGATCGTGGACCCGGCCACGGGCCGCACGCCGCTGCACGTGGCGGTGGCCAACGGCAAGACGGACGCCGTGCGCGTGCTGCTCGCCGCAGGCTTTCCCCCCGACCACGAGAGCCTACCGACAGGATCTAAGAGCAATGGGTTCAGCGCCAGCGACGCGTCAGGCAAGCGCCAGAATACGGCGTACCTGCTCGCCAAGCAGCTGCGCGCGAGCGACCTCGTGTTCGTGTTCCACCAGTTCACGATCCAGCAGATCGCGACCAACAACGCGGACGGCGTGAGCCAGATGCTGAGCGCTGGTGTGGACGTGGACACGACCGATGGGTCGGCGCAGAACACGTTCGTGCACTGGTCCGTCACGTGCTCTGCGGCGCAAGTGCTGGAGCTGCTGCTGCAACGAGAGGACGTGCAGCAGGCGAAAGTGATGGACAAACTGAACACGGAGGGCGCGACGCCGCTGCATCTCGCGTGCCGCACGAGCAACGTCGAGTGCACGCGTTTGTTGCTGCGTTATGGTGCAGATCGTGGCGTTGAGGGCGAGAAAGGGGTATTCAAGGGGAAGACCGCGATTGAAATGGCCACGGCGCAGGAAGTGCGCGAGCTGTTTACAGCCCATAGCGATAGCAAACTGTCGCATCAGTTGCAGCAGAGTGAACCAAGCGGGAGTCAATCGACGTCTTCGTCCTTGTCGTCGCCACCGTCGTCCGCGTCTACGACCGCCGAGTCTGCTGGTGAAGACGACAACGCAGGCGCTGCCACAACGTCGCGACGCAACTCTCGACGCGCTTCCGAGCAAGAACTGCAGAGCGCGAGACTGCTGGTGCAGCTGGAAGAGAAGGATTTGCTGATCGTCCAGCTGCGGAAGACGATCGAGACGCTCGTGGTCGAGTCGCAGGAGATCCGGAAGCTCGGCGACGAGCGCGTCGTGCTCGACTACGTGCGCAAGCTGCGCGAGGTGTGTTCCATTGACAGTGTCTGGCCAGCTAGCAGAGTTTGTGAGGCTAACTCCTTGCTTGTTATGTGATGATGTATAGGAAAATGCGATTCTGCAGCGCAACTTGGAGGACGCAGAGGAGCACATCCGGATACAGCAGGAGCAGCTCCAGCAGCTCAAGTCCGAGATCCGCAAGGCTGTGACTGTGCAGCAGGATTCAGCAATGGAGAGCGCCGACACGACCGCCCAGGATGAGCATCCTCATCGCCATCACCACCACCATTTCCAGCATACTGAAGGACCAGCAGACTCCAGTTTCCCAGCAGCAGAAACTCAAGGCTCAGGCACTGAATCTGCACGACCCCCAGCGAACCCACTACGTCTCGACACGACCGGTGGAGAGCGTGTCAAGCCCAACTGGTCTGAAAGACCCCCTCTGAGCTCCAGCAGCTCCACGGACTCCACGTGGGGGAAGAGCGTGCTGGGAGGGCTCTGGCCCTTTGGCAGCAGCGACGACGTGCAGGACATGGATGGTGAAGTTATTATGACGGTGTAAACATGACGGAAGAGTGGCTGTTGGCTTTACGGAAAGGGCTATTGTGCTTGGTGATACAATGGTGACAGAGCTCCTGTTGCTAACAGGTCGGAGAGGTATCCGCAAACCCGCCCTTCCTGGCCCCAAGCTGCTGCTGCTGCTGCTTGTATACACTGGTGAGCAGCTTCTCGCGCTTCCTGGGGGCGTTGTACATTTCGCAGTTGTTGGCGCACGGCCGCTCGTAGAACGGGGGCGACGCCATGTTCCGAGCGCACGAACAGAGTGCGGGCGTGCCCACTTCAGCCGCCAGTGCGCTCAGGAACCGCTCGTGGGTCTGGTTCCCACCCTTGCGAGCGGAAGATAAAGAGGATGGCGACGGTGGACACTTCTTCCTGTTGACCATGAACATGGTTTGGATAGTGAAGGTAAGCCCTGGAGGGTGGGATACTTGCGATCATGATTGCCAATGCGAAATGGCTATTCCTTACCTCCATGGAGTGGATGACTGAGCCACTTGCTTGTGCAGCCGAACCTCGCAGCCCATGGTCATGTCGACACTGGCGAAGAATTGAGAAAGCATACACAGCAGACTCTATTAGGAGAGTCCAGTCACCACCAAACAACAATTGCGTCACGTACACTTTGACGCCACATCCAGACTGGCGCCGAGGCTCTTTCTTGGCTTGTGCTATGCCTGAAATGGTGTGAGCCTGGCCAGGTTTCTGTCGCGGGTGACTCTTATTATGCCGCACGTGCTGGTGAGAAACTGGTGGCGTTGTGGTGACTGAACTCGAGCCAGGCGGCCGATGGATGTCCGCGCGCTCTCGCTCCATGTACCGCCTGCGCACGGTTGCGTACAGCGCCACTCGCTAAATGTGTGCGAAAGCGAGTTAGTTCGTCTACGACACAAGTGACACCAGTTTGTAACAATCGAGCAACCTGCTTCGGTAGCAGCTCGTGGGCCGAGTTTCTGGGCTTTGTCTCGTCGTTTTCGTCACTCTCAGGAGCCCACGTGTCTGGTGCTGAAGCCGAACTTTGATGGTTTTGACCAACGTCCGAGTTTCTATGCCCAGGAGATAACCTCTTGGACGCGAGCATGAGCTGGCGAGTCTGCGCGTCGATGCACAGGACCTACCATCAACTGAGGAGGTGAGAATTGATCGACCTCAACCGTGTGAGCCCGCTGAAAACATAAAGAAGAGGTCGAACCTTTTCGATTTGAGCTCCAAGTGCGCTGTCCTTCAGTTCAAAGAGGGTGAGTTCGTCAGTCTGATATGCAACGAGTCGTCGGAGCGGATGCTACCAGACAAATACCTTGAGCAGCTCGCGCTTTTGCTTTAGCAGAGCCTCAATGGCGTTGTTGTTGCTGGCCACACGCACGGGGCTAGCAGACGCAACTCGAAAACTGTCTTTCGGTCTCGTCGCTTCCAGCACTTTGACGAACTTGTCGTCCTGATATTGGGTTGTCGTCCGAATACAAGCAGGCACGTGAGATCTTCGGACATGAGAACAAATGAATCAGATGACTATAGGCGCAAACCAGGAGCTTCTCCTGCTGCTGGGCCTCGAAGCGGCTCTGCTGCTGCTTCTCGCTGATGCGCCGGCAGATCTGGTCGTGGAAGCGCCGCAGCTGCTGCTTCTTGGTATGCAGGCGCCACTCGCTCTCGCGGCGCTTGGCGTCCGTCTCGACCTGGTAAGCCAACGTAGCACACCACATCAGTTGGACGCTCATGCTTCAAAATCATTCAAGCTGAGACTGTAGAAGCGCCACCTTGACGTCGATCGGATCATCATCCGGTCCGTCCTCGATCAGCGGCGAGAACCTAAACTCACAGACCCACAAGCTCTCTCCTATGTGAGTTCCCTTGAGATCCTTAGTAGACTGATGATGGATGAGTAGACGCACTCTGCGAGCGGGGCGTTGGGCTCCATCTGGATCGCCTGGATGCGCTGGTCGCGCACGTAGATGGGGCTCGCGTTCTCTGCATGTTGCCATGAGCCATTTCGTCAGCCACCAGGAAGACGCAAGAGCACAGTTGCAGCGCTCCTCCTGCTGCTATCTGACCAGATACCTACCAGTTTGGTTGTCGCTGTCTGCAAGCTTCATGCTCGAAGCCAAGGTCTCTCTAGCAGCTCTGAGTCACGGAGGCAAAGTTGAACGTCCAGCGTGACTCTTTGCTCTGACTGTCCCTGTCGGACACGAAGAGACGCGACGCTCCAGGCATTCCCGTTCCGCGCCGGAGAACTCGAATCCAGGCTCAATTCTGGGAGTCTGAGCCGTACATAGAGAACGACGATGCCTCTCACGCAGCACTACCACACGCGCGACCCGGTCGAGAACCTGCGCATCCACGTTACGCTGCGCAAGGTACATGGCTCGTGTCTACAATAGCGTTAGGCTCTAGTTGCGACTGCCTGGTGAACTGAGCCAACTCGCACATTTGCAACTCAGATCGCAAGTGCCGCAGGGGAAGACGATGGCTTGAGCAGCAGTGACGCAGTGGGCGCCACGTGGGACTATTGCTTCAAGTGGCAGGAGAAGAAGCTCACGAGCGCACAGCACGCACTTCAACTGGCGCGCATCGCGAAGAACCGGGGGAAGGACAGGAGGAAGAGCGAATCCAAGACCAAGAGTGGCGGTGCCGACACTCCAGTGGATCCCAATGAAGATACTGAGACTAGCTCGCCTTCAGACTCAAGCTCGGAAGCAGCAGTGCTCTGCTCCTACATTGACGCAGACGACTATGTCCCAGCCGAGGTATCCTATACAAAGCAAGCGCTACCCACTATCATTTGTACCTTCATATCTAACGCCTCGGCTCGCTTGCACATGGCGACAGGAGCTCGCGAGGCATGTGACAGCCCCTCATCACGTCTCCAATCCACCAACGCATCTCGTGGGTGCTTGCCAGCGCCGCCTGCCACAGGACCACCTGGCGCCTTGGAGGAGCAACACGGAGCGCGCGTGGGTGCGCCACCACCGCGAGGAGTCCTACAGAGCCATGCACATCGCCGCGTTGCTCGAAGCAGGCTCTGAAAAAGTGCTTTGCTCCATCCGATTCTACGCCGAGAGCGGTCTGCTGAGCGTCACGCCTGGGTTCTCCACCCCACTGGACCTGGAGAAAGACCCGGAGGCCCTCATTAAAGGCCCCAAGCTCTCAACGTACCACGTGACCATAGGCGGCGCGCAGTACGAGTACACACTGGACAACGTGAACGACCTCCTGCCGCTGGTGTCCACGTCCGATCAGCAGCTGCTGAGGGAGCTGCAGATCCAGGACGAGAGGCAGGACGCCGTACGGGTGGCTCAATTAGTCGGAGGCGACGGTGAAAGCGGTCGCAATGACCAGCAGCAGCTCTACTACGAGGCCATGAAGCTCAACGGCGTGCTGAAAAGGCGACTGGTGCTCGTGGAGGTTGTGTCAGCACAGGACCTTGTGCCTGCGGCGAGTGATAACGCGCCTGTGTTCGTAGAACTTACTCTCCACTTTCGTCATGGAGGTAAGCAACAAATCCAGCAATCCCATTGGCGACGCAGAGTCATGGGCAAGGCTGAGGTTAATCCCAGCAACGCCGCACCGACTCGCTCGCGTCTGTCGATTTTGAAGAGAGCGCTAGCAAATGGGAGAGCCCTCACGGTGTTCAACCTCCACGCAAAGTTCGACCTGGAGCTCTGCAAGCAGAACAGCAAAGCTCTATCTGGTGAGCCATTGGCTCGAGACGGAAGCGAGAAGCTGGGACCAGATGGAGGTAATGATGACGACGATCTGCTGCTGGCAGCAACCTCACCGGTGCTCTCGCTCAGCGTCTTCTCTCAGGACTCGTGGGGACGAAAGCGCATCGAGGGCTTTGGGGAACTCGCGATCCCACTCGCTGCGGACCATCATGACTGTCTCGTGCCCATCGCACGACCGATTCTGAGCGTCAGAGAGCAGATGGAGGAGCTGTTTATTGGGATCGAGGAGAGCGAAGGCACTTTCTTACAAGGTAGTCAGCTGAGCTCTGAGAGCACGACGCGCCACAATGTGAACAGCCGGCTGGGAGTCCAGGTTCAGTCCACAGGCGCATCGATCCGGGTTCGCGTCAACATCGTTGATCAGTCACCACCACCAGTAGTATCACAGGCTTCCTCTCACACGAGTCACAAGCGAGGTGGAGTACCTGTGCTGCCTCACCCTCTGCCTGGACTGCGAGTCGTAAAGCGCAGTGTGAATGAGATCTTGCAGTCCGTTCGGCTCGAGAAGCGCATCTCACAGGCTGGCAGTGGTGGTGACCCATCGAATCTCCAATCACCGCTGGGTGCGTCAGCAGTCGTGAGCTCAGTGTTAGCACGACTCAATGCAGCAAAAGCGCTATCCGAAGCCTCCATCTAGATGAATGAGTACTAGCCATTTCTTCATTTCTTAGAGCCTGATGCAATTCATACACGTACTACGAAGCGCCTCAGTCATCGTCGCTGTCGAGGTCGTCCAGCGGGTTCCCGGACCGCTTCTTCATCACACGGAGGAACTCGTCCTCGTTGATGAAGCCGTCGCCGTCGCGGTCGGCCTCGTCGATCATCTCCTGCATCTCGTCGTCCGTGAGCGTCTCGCCCAGCTCCGCGCACACGCGCTTGAGGTTGCGGAACGAGATCTTGCCCGTGTTGTCGTCGTCAAAGAGCTTGAAGATCTTCATGATCTCTTCGCGCGGGTCCCTCGAGTTCTACGGTACACAAGAGAGACCTTAGTGAGGAGCTCATGTAACCTCACGCTCACAAATGGACAAGGATTAACACACCATCTTGCCCGTCATCATCTCGATGAACTCGTCCACGTTGATCGTCCCGGACTCGTCCTTGTCGATGTCGGCGATCATCTGGCGGATCTCCGCCTTCTTGACCTGGAAGCCCAGCGCGCGCATCGCCGCCTTGAGCTCGCGCGCGTCGATCGAGCCGCTGCCGTCCGTGTCGAAGAGGTGGAACGCCTCCTTGATCTCCTCCAGGTCCTCCTCGTCCAGCGCCTTTGAGTGATACACACATACACAGCATTGTCTAGTTGGTGAATGGGTCGCCATTGCTTGCGTGAATACTTTGCACGAGCTCCACCTTCTTGATCTGGCGAGGCTTGCGCCGCAGTGCAGCGCGCGATCGCGCAAACGCCGACGCCGACATGTTGGACTGCGCGCAGGTTCACACACACAAGCGGCCAGTTAGCTTCTCTCTTAGACACATACATCCGCATACGTGCACTGCTGCACTACCATGGGTGCCACGAAGCAACAGAAGCTCTTCAGTCTCCCGCAGTGATCGCTCTCGTTCTCAATTGCTGCGAAGTGATGCCATCTCGAAAGCTGCTCGAATGGCGCGACCCTTCGTGTCTCCTCCAAACTGTTCCAAGCAGCTCCATAAAAACATCCAAAACCTCATACAAAAACAAGCTCAGCCAATCTCAATCCCGTCCAAGTCCAATTTGAAGCTAGCAAGTGCAAAACCATTTTAGGAACTCCACAAACACCAAGTCAAGCACTTACTCGAGCTCAACTGCCGCCTCTCACTCACGCGATGAACACAACCGATCACCGTTGCTGTCGCAGACGGAAATCGATCGAAGCTTTTCGGATCCAAGCACGACAGATTCTGAGTGTCATTCGCAGTTCGCCACAGCAGCAGCAGCACTACAAGAGCAGTATACACGAATGGCGACGACGGCCGCCCGCCAGCTGCGCGCGAGCGCCACCAAGTCGTACGACAAGAGCAAGCACCGGCTGCTCGTGATCGGCGGCAACGGCTTCGTGGGCAGCAACATCCTGCAGCGTGCCGTGCAGAAAGGCATCGAGGTGCGCAGCCTCAACAAGTCGGGCAAGCCGCAGTGGCAGGACGTGCCCTGGATCGACCAGGTGGACTGGCGCCAGGGCGACGTCTTCAACCCGGAGGATGTCGCCAAGGCCGTCGAGGGCGTCACGGGCGTCAGTAAGTGGACATGCGTGACGTTGTATGATGGCGTGACGGTTTATTGTGTTGATCTCAAACGCATGTTTGTATTGCTAATGGTGCAGTTTCGACGGTTGGCGCGTTCGGCAGCAACGAGTTCATGGGGAAGATGTGTGGCGATGCGAATATCATCGCTGCACAGGCCGCGCAGCAAGCAGGTAGCGTGTTGTGTGCATCTCTTTGGTTTTATGGCCGTCGTGTACTCACGTCACTCTGCACAACTCGCAAATACTGTGCGCAGGCGCTGAGCGGTTCGTGTTCATCTCCAACTCGCGCGTGGGCTCGTACGTGCCGACGTGGGCGCCGCTCTACGGCTACTACCACGGCAAGGAGCGCGCGGAAGCCGCGGTCGTAGCGCGGTTCCCAAATACTGGCGTGTCGCTCCGCGCCGGATTCATCTACGGCCTGCGCCGCACCAACTCGTACAGCGTGCCACTCCAGCTCGCCGGCGCACCCATGACGCTGCTCTCGCGGAATCTGGGCGCCGTGTCAAAAGTGGTGTCGCTCATCCCGTTCTTCGGCGAAGAGATGCGCGCGGCGATCCCCGTGAGCGCCGTCGCGAAAGCCGCCGTGCTGAGCGCCATCGGGCCCGTCCACGGCCAGACGCTGGACACGACCAACATGCTGGAGCTTGCCGACTCGTTCCACAACACGCTCTAAGGTGCCGAGGAGCCAAGTCGGTCTCATATCGGCGCACATTTGAGCTTTTCGTGTTGAACGCCAAGAGATAAACGAAACGAAACAAATAGAAAAGAAAACCCCCTGGACTGACAACAAATCGCAAATAATGATGGCTTGGCGCTATTGGCTTTGGCTCAACGTCTTTATCTCTTGGCCATGGCCTGTGCTGTGTACTTCATGCCCGAGAGCCCGATCTTCTTCTTGCGCTCCTCGGCGTCGAGCCTCCGCTGCTCGAGCTCGCTTGCCCGGTCTTTCCAGTATTTCTACACAACACACGGGGAGATTGGTCACGTGAGGGTAGCTAAAGATGCAGCCATATTGATGGCATTGCAAAAACAAATAAGCGCACAAACCTCTTTCTGTTTCTCTTCCTGCTTTGAGAGCTCCTGCTGCAGCGCCTTCGAGTCTTCCTCGGTCGTCTTGGACGCGGTACTGAAGCAGATCTCGTCCAGAGTTTGAACCTGCTCATACAGCGTTAGCTCCAAAGCAATGTAGCCTGTCATCATGTACGTGATGATAAAGTCTACGCACCCACAGGTCTCGTATCGACGACGACTCGGCCGTGAGCTCCAGTAGCTTTTGTCCGTTTGGTCCGAGAATCACCAACTCGAGTAGACCTGTGCCATCGCAGTAGACGAGTGAGAACAAGCAAGCCACGCGTTATACGAGAACCGTCCTTACCGTTCGCGCACACTTTGCCAATGCGGTAGATGGGGATTTCTTCAGCTCTGCTCGAGCCTGTGGACAGCCGCCACAAAAGCCTACACCAAGAGAAAACGTCACCACCCGTCAATCCCGACTTAATAACACGAGCTAGCGTACTATCGGCACGTACGCACCTAGTAGCGCTCGGATTGAGCTGCAGGTAGATGTGCTCGGTCTTGCTCAGGACGCCCAGGTACGTGCTCTTCTTCTTGAACTCGCTGCCTTCCTTCAGCAGCTCCTGCCGCTGCAGCATCTCGTAGTTGCCGCCGCCGCAGCACGCGTTCCCCATCGCCTCTGCTTCTGTACGTCGGCTATAGTGCTGCTGTAGACGTCGTTCGCTCTATTGCTCGTCGGCTGCGATGCGATCGACAGCGCGCGCGAGTTGCCGTCAAGCACATGCGATTAAGCACGTCACAATTTGGCGCTGCTCAGCACGAGACTCCAAGAATAGAAAGAGGTTGCCTTACCATTTGCGTTAGGGCGACAGCTCCCACCTCTTCAAGATTGTTCGCGCGCCATCAGCGCAACGTAAGCACCAATAGTTGCATCACGCCACTTCAACCTTCCATTTGGCAAACAACGCAAACGCCCGAGCGAGCGATCAACTCGACGTGCTGCTGCTAACAGTGTCGATAGGTAGCAACACGTGGGATGAAGAAGCGCAGCAAGCCACAGCCGCTGCAGGTGGGTCCGCAGTCGCTCACACGAGCGTCGTCCCCATCGCCACCACCGTCGCTGGCGTCGCCTCGCTCGCGTCGCCCATTGAGCGCGAACCCTCCAGCCAACAGCAACATTCGAGGTGATGACAGTGAAGCTGCTGGCACCGCATCAGGCCGCTCTAGAGGGACGTCGCCCATGCAAACCACGGTGCTCATCGTCGTGAACGTGCTGCCGCTCGTGTTTGAGCGCAACGTCGCGGACGACGCGTGGGAGGTCGAGTGGAGCTCGAGCGCCACGAGCATGTTCTACCGCAACCTGGTGGGCGACAGGGGCAAGTATACGCCGCTGTTCATCGGCTGTCCGGAAGTGTTCATCTCGAAGGCGGAAGAGGACGTGGTGGAGAGGCAGCTGCGTAAGTTCCAGTGTGTGCCCGTGTTCCTCGACCCGGCGGTGGCGCACAGGTACTTCCAGGGCTTCTGCAAGGGCGTGCTCTGGCCCGTGTTTCACAACGTAGTGGACGTTTACAACTCTGCAAAGCTGACACTGGACGAGTACGAAGGCGATGCTGGAAATACAGCGGTGTCACATACGAGGAAGCTGGAGAGGAGGAGCTCGTTCGGGGCCAGCTGCTGGCGCGATCCTGCGTCGTGGAACCCTGCGGCGCAGGACAAGTGCTGGTCCGACTACTGCAGCGTCAACAGGTAAATGCATGTGTGGTTATTGTACTTCTGTATTGGACTTACAATATCTAACAACTGTCGCTTGATACGCAGAACTTTCGCGAAGCGCATCATCGAGAGCTACCACGACGGCAACCTCATCTGGATCCACGACTATCACTTCCTCATGCTCCCATCGTACCTGCTGCGCAAAGTGCGCACTGCGCTCGTCGCGCTCTACTTGCATGTGCCGTTCCCGTCCAGTGAGATCTTCCGCTGCCTCGCCGTGAGAACCGAGATCCTTCGTGCCATGCTCTGCGCAGACCACATCGGCTTCCTCATCTTCGAGCACGCGCGCCATTTCCTGACGAGCTGCAAGCGACTGCTGGGACTGAACTACACGACGAGTCACAACGGCATGCTCGTGATCGAGTACAACGGACGGAAGATCAACCTCTCGTGCTCACACATTGAGCCGGACGTGGGCTACTTGCACACCATCCTGGACCACGTGGACGCGGACAAGGAGGCGCAGAACTTCAAGAAGGCGATCGAAAAGCGTATCTACGACGGCGAGAAGAAGAAAAAGTTCGTGATCACGTCGGTCGACCGCCTTGAGGGCCTCACTGCGCTGCCGCTCAAGCTGCGCGCGTTCGACCGGTTTCTCTCGCTGCACCCAGAGAAGCGCAAGTCAGTGATTCTCGTGCAGATTGGTCTTTCGATGGACTCGCGACCGAACGACTACCATCAGACGAGGGACTACGTGATCAAGTTCGCTGCTGAGATCAACCGCCGTTGGGCACCGCCGGGGGGACAGGTTGTCTACTTTGAGGAGAAGGTCAAGACCACGTGCATGGAAAGGATGAATCTGTGGCGCCTCAGCGACGTCTTTCTCGACACATGTGTTCGCTCTGGACTGTCGTTGCTGCCGTTCGAGTATGTGGTCGCGCAGAAGCGAAACCAAGAGCACGCGCCGCAGGACTCGCGTCACCACTTTGGCGCGATGGTGGTGTCCGAGTTCGCCTCGTACAGTCGCATTCTCAATGGCTGCTTGCTCGTGAACCCGTGGAAAACGGATGACATCGTGAACGCACTCGCGAAAGCGTCGGAGATGAACTACTACGAGAAGTACAACCGCTTCCAGCTCAACTACAAGTTCCTGACGATGCGCATGGAGAACAAATGGTCGGAGCGACTGCTGTTAGATATTGAGGCTGCAGTTTGCAAGAAGCAGCCAGTCGAGGCTGGAGCGACCATGGATGTCGGCTTTGGCTTCGATTACCGCGTGATGCAGTTCGAGTCGGGCTTCGTCCCGCTGGATCTCGATGATCTCGTAAAGAAGTGCACGAAGAGTTCGCGACGGCTCTTTGTCTTCGACTATGGCGGTACGCTCAGCTGGACGACAAGCATTCTGGAGGAGGAAGGCGCGACGCACTACCATCGAGCTGACTCGATCGACAGTCCGATGTCGTGCAGCGACGTCACGGCATTCGGTCAGGATGTGATCCGGTACATCGACGGTCAGGTCCGCACGCCTCTTTCCGAAGAAGCTCGAGAGAACGTCCGCACGCTCTGCAATGATCCGCAGAACGTCGTCTTTGTGTCCAGCACTGGTCGGCGCGCTGAACTTGACGCTGAATTCGCCAGCATCGGCAACTTGAACCTGGTTTCCGACAATGGTTTCTTCTTGAAGAAGGCAGGCAGCACACACTGGGAGTGCATCTACAGTGCTGAAGACCTGAATTTGGACTGGAAGGACGAAGTGAAGCACATTATGCAGTCGTTTGCGTCGAGGACGAACGGTGCGTACCTGATCGTGAATGAGGCGTCGATCATCTACGACTACCGGAACTGCGATCCAGAGTACGGCGAGATCCAATCGCTCGAGCTCAATGAGCAACTTCATCAAGTGCTGAAGGTATGTTGATACGTGCTATCCATGACAAGATGTGCTGCAATAATACGTTTTTCACTGACTGATGGGTTTGATCACAGAAAGGAGAAGCAACCGTGTATCGCGGGAAAGGATTCGTCGAAGTGCACCAGTTCGGAGTGGACAAGGCGACTGTGATGAAGCTCATTCTAGGCTACATGAAGGACAAGGTGGGCGTGCCCGACTTTGCCTTCTTCGCAGGCGACGACGAATCCGATGAGCTGGCGATCAAAGGTAACGCACCATTTGCGACAGGTTGGGTCTGGCTTTGCACTCATGTATGAGTTCTTCTTGCATGCTTCCTCAGCTTTGCTGGCGTTTGCAGAACATGAGCCAGCTCTCGAGCATGTGTTCACGTGCACTGTCGGGATGAAGCCAAGCTGTGCCAAGTATTACGTGGTTAGTGCGAAGCTGCGTTGCTGAACGATGGTGTCGTTATGTTTTTGACTCGGATTTCTCGCATGTCAATACTTTGCGTGATGAATTCTGAACAGGACAGTGTATCGGACATTCTAGCTGCAGTGCACGCGCTCGCAGTTCGGGTACGCAGCGATCGCAAGTTGTGTTCTTCGAATGTTGCCCCCAATTTGTTTTAACAATGGGTGTGTGTGTGTGCATCGAACAGCTCCGCTTGGAAAGCAGTCGACCGGGGCTTTTCAGCAAAAAAAGCTACTTCGATCAGTTCGTGGCTCAGGGTCCGCTCGTGAGTCCACGCTTCATCCGATCGCTCTCAGTGGAGCCAGACGGCACGGATGCGTCCGACGTGATGGCGCTGACGACTGCGCCAAGCGTCAAGGCCGCGGCTTCCGACTTGCCTTCAACGGTGCAGCAGCCAGCCGACTCGGCGCTATCCACTGCGCTAGGTACGTTGCCACATGGGTTCCTCTCCTTTCTGGAGCCCTACGTATCGCCCGAACGGGTGGCTCTCGGCGCCGCTGTTGGGCTCGGGTGCGTCATCGGCGCCACATTTGCCAGTGGCAGCACTTTCGCGCGTCGTTTCAAGGCATTCAACCAGTAAGAGCCTATCAAATAGCTTATGCATGTCTAAATGGTCCACATCTGAAATCTGACAGCTCCGTCAAAAACGGATTCTGCCAAATAAACGACCGTCTTCTATGCCAAAAGTGGTCCATTGGAGTCAATTTGGATGGGACTTCTATTCATGACATGGAGAATCTTCGATCGTGAATGCATCCACAGTGTCAACCAACCTCTAATCCATCTGCGCTTGGTCACAATCGTGAGGTTCACGGTCAATCCACTTCATGCGAAACAAGTCGCCGAACAAGTCATCATGGCGCGCGATGTGCCATTGAGCAGACTCGATAAAGAATCCTACTGCAGCAACAAATTTCTGCACCACTGTGCCCGGGACGTTCTTCCACGCAAGAGCGACCCAAGAAGAAACTGCATTGATGGCCGACGGACGACGATTGCCGCCTCTCATGTAGTCGACTTGGTCTGAGCCTTTCCAGGCGTCAATGAGCGAGGACAGCTTCTCCTTGAACGAGCTGTAATTGCCAATGTCTTTCGCTTGCAGGTAGGCCGTCAGACCGCTGGGGATCACGCTGACTGGTTTCAGTTCGCATGTTTCCTTGGAGGTGTAGGCTCGCACGGAGTTCCAGACCGAGCACTTCCCGTGCCGTGGCCGAGGACGGCAGGAAAAATGATGTCGATCCACTCGCCGAGGACAGCGCTGCGAAACCATGCCGGCTCTTGAAACATGACGTACACCGAGCCCGTCTTCTGGAACTTGGACACTTGCTGTACACCCCTACAAATGACCAGTGGGGTCAGCGCAGTGACAGCGAGCACAACAGTCGTGCCCATTGACGCGAATCCGGTCGACTTCAGAACGACGTGGCGGGCTCCTGTGAGATCCACTAGTCGGCGCTTGGTGTCTTCGAAATAGACGGCTGTCTCGTCCGCTAACACAGTGCAAGAATGGTTCGTGTCGCTCAAGGATATCCGTTCGTTTCTCGTCATCAAGTACCAATACGTGATGTGCGAAGCGAAAGCGGGATGCCGACTTCTCGGTTGCTCCGTCCGAGGGAAGGAGAACGGCTTGATGCGAAGACGTGCTAACATCTTGTGAGCTCCTGGGGCCCGGCTCTTCCGGACCAAACAACCTGGCGAGGGTTTAGTCATCTGTTCAGGATGACTGTTCCGAGCCAAAGAAACGTATAAATCATCTCATGCGAGTTGAGCGGGGTTTCTGGCTAACTGATAGGGAAAGACACCCGTCATTACATTATAGAAATGCTTCTGAGCAAATATCCAGAAAGCCTAACCTGGAACCCCTGACTCGTGTCACACCCAGCGCCTGTTTCAGAGCCTGTCCCACCAGCGGCTAATCCATCCAACGTCCCCGACTCCAACTTCTCCCTCACATACCAAAACGTGCGCTGTGGTTGTGAGTGTGAAGCTACGTCGTCAACACCCCTCCACGCACCTTCGAGTGCGTGCGACGATTCGCTGGTCAGATCGGATCCGCTAGACGACCTGTGTACGTGTCGCTGTAGTGCTGTTATCCAAGCGGCTTCGAGAGGATATCGGCAGCCAGAAGCGCAGACTTGCTGTGCTTGACACCCACGAGATTCTTCACCACATAGTTATCCACAGTGGAATCCTTGGGATCTTGACCTTGTGACACCTACGAAAGGCTTAAACCCATCTGGATCACGCTCATGCTGTCGCAGTATTGGGTGGCGCACCCTACTGGCGCTTGCGATTCTTCGAGCTGGTTCAGTGTCCACTTGGCCATTTCAGTGCACTTGTTGGCAGGGGTGAGCTTAGCTGTGCATGTCTCGGTACTTTTCATCTTGTAAGGGAAGTGGCCAAACTGATTCACACTCGAGAAAGGGCGGTGACAGTGAACAAAAAGCCACACGCGCAAAACGAATTCACGAAGACTCGCAACAATTCGCACTTGTACTTACGAAACATTTCTCGAATGGAAAACAACTCATGCACACGAGGACAGCTAAGCAAAGCCAATGTCGTTCGCCTTTTGCTTTGGTTTTCGCGAAGACGAAACTTTGCAAGCAACAAATGGATCAAGACGCAATCACCAACGTGCAGCCCAAGCACTCGTCACTGATGCTGTCCACGACAGCGCAATGGAGTTGATTATCACCAAGGGATGGACTATCACCGCTACCGTGTCGCTGGTCAATGTCAAGCGAAGTACTATCCAAGCGCGTCAAGGAGAATCGATCCAACGCCAGCCGAGTCGCACCCCACGGCTAGGAGGACGGAAGGCAAGGCTCACCATCGCAAAGAAGGAGTGGCTGTGTGATTGGGTTGATGTCGACTGTCCGGTCACCTTCAAGGCGCTTGCTCGAAGAGCTCAGAGCCACTTCACCTGTGCCCTCCCGTCTCCACCTCGACGGTGCGCCGAGCGCTCAACAAATCTCGCTATTCCTTCGAGCGCATGACCAAGGTTCCGACGAGGCGTAGCTGCGAGCGTACCCTGCAGTTACGCCGGTGCCTATGCAGTGACGTACTCCCGATTGCTCTCGAGTAGAGTCGTGAACGTAGACGAGACTGGCTTCTCGTGCTCGCTTCAGCCTGGCGATGAGTGATCGCACAAACCCGGCCGTGCGCGCATGCCAACCAATGCAAAATGGTCGCAGAATTTTCTGTGGCTGCAGCAGTGATGACCAAGGTCATGTACAAGTGCGCCGCGGCGCCTACAACGGCGACGCGTTTCTCGTGTACATTGGTGAGCTAGTTGAGGCTTTGCGAGGAACTTCTATTGAGAGGGCTGTTGTCACTACAGTAACGTGGACCTTCATAAAGCCGAAGCAATTCGTATCACGTTGTGTGCCCATGGGAACACACATTGTTGGTTCTCTCTCCTTACTACTCCTTTCTCAATCCTACTGAGGAATTCTTGTCATAGTGGAAGGGGTCATTTGTCGCCGAGCGGTAAGCGATTTGCGGAAGTCTTTGAAGCGATTGCAAGCTTAGCGAGTTAGTCAGTGATGAGGACTGTCGTGGGTCACATGGAGGACTATATCCGCCCTTCCTTGGAAGACGAGCAGATTCTAAGCTGGCGCTTGTACTCGTTTGGTATCCACATGTAACCACAATACACGCATTCGCTTTTGTTCAACGTGAGCGCTGCTGTGTGAACCATTTTGCCACTTCGTGAAAGCGGATTGCATTTTGCTGTGCAACGCTTCTCCGTATCCCTGGCGAGGAACTTGCTGCTGAGTACGTGGATGGAGATGCGAGGCCAGGTCTCGTCCACCTGACGAGGTACTGGAGCGAGCCTAAGAGCTTGCGGTGCGGCAGGTCAGCTCGACTGCCAGACTCCTCGTTGGGTTGAGGTAGCCGACGTGTTCCTGCGCTCCAAGCGAACATCCCTCGTCTTCCTCGGATGTGAGGCGCCACTTTTTGTCGTTTCAAGTGTAAAACAGAACTATCAAATAGCATGAGCACGTCAGCAACAACAAATGGCGAGTCAATTCTGAATCTGGCAGAGAGCTCCATGCCAATGCCAACAGCAATCGCGCGAAAGAATTTCTGACGACGACGAGCGGAGAAGCAGGACGGACGACTCGACGCAACAGGCTCCTTCTGCCGCCCCGTTGACTGCGAGAAGAACGCCACGCAGCTACCCAGCTCCGCTGCCATCCACCTGCGCTCGTTGCGGTGACGCGCGCATTGACTCTCGCTCACGCACGCACAAGAGAATTGCGCAGCCACCGATGGTGCGCACGCTGCGCGGGCAGTCGCCCAAGATCCTGCTGCCGCGGGGCAGCGACGGCATCACCCGCGACAAGGAATAGTGAGTGTGTTGCATCTTGCTGTCCTTGCCTGCCAATGCTCGTGTGCGTGTATGTGTACTGACTGCTCGTTTGTGGCGCACTAGTGCAACGTTCTGCTCCATCTCATTGACGAGCGACCGGCGCGGGAGCAGGTCGCTGAACGAGGACGTGGCCGCCATCCAGCAGCAGCTTCGCTTCCAGCGCTCGCAGTTGCAGTTCCAGCAGGCGCAGCAGCTGCGGTTCTCCAAGCGCCGCCTGCCACTAGCGAAGGGCTCCGACAGAAAGAACCGGCGCGGCAGCTGCTGCTCCACCGTCCGATCCTCATCGTCGTCGCCATTCAGTTACTGCAGTCGCATTCCACTATTTATCGTCGTGGCTGGGCTTCTCTTCTTACTGGGCGTCGGTGGGGTCGTCCTGGCGGTCAGCGACATTGTGACGGCATCCGACGACACGGACCAGATCCTCTTTTTAGGCGCGCTCGTGTCGAGCATGTTCTCGCTCGTGGTCATCATCTGCTACGCCAAGAGCCGCACGGTGCGCGCGCACCCGAACCCGCTCATCTTCAGCAAGAGGTTTGTATTCATTCATACCATACATGCTATGAGCTCATGATCTTAACAAACTCCGTAATCTAACGCCTAGAACTCTGTTGTTTGTTGATCCCTTCACACAGCCTCGTGGACCTTGGGCTCGCAGCGCTCTACATCTTTCAGTACTGCGCGACCGAGTACGCGAGCAAGCCCGTGGCGCTGCCGTTCCGGATCGCGGCGCTCACGCAGGCGCTGCTCGTGTGCGGCGAGTTCTGGTTCTTCGCGATCCCCATCGACCTCGTGCAGTCGATCACGAACCCGTTCACGTCCTACGCGCACAACTTCCGCGTCTACTGGGCCTACTCGATGCTCAGCGGCACGGTCTGCGGCTTCCTGCTCTGGTTCCTGGACGACGGCACCGGCGACCACGCCTGCGACGACAAGACCAATAGCAGTGACCCGACGGACTGCCACCCGACGGCCAAGGAGGATCAGCGGTTCTTCTGGTTCCACCACAACACCGATATGCCGGGCTTCTTCTGGCACCGCTGGATCTTCTACCACGTCTGGGTGCTCGTGTACCTGGTCTTCGGCTTCATCTGCATCCGGTTCGTCAAGCGCCGGCTGCACCGCGGGCTCGAAGAGACCTTTGAGGTGCGCCGACGCATCCTGTCCAACGGCATCTTCACGTGCGCGATCTACATCTCGTGGTCCTTTGCGGTCCTCTGTCTCTTTGCGCTCACGAACTTCGCGACCACGAAGGACCGTCTGGGCACCACGACCTTCAAGCTGCTCATCAACATCAGTGCATTCTTCCATGCGGCGCGCGGCTGCGTCAACATCATCGTCTGGCTCGTGGTCAATGCGCCGTGCCTGTCGTCTTTGTGCTTGCGTCCACCACGCCACCCAGTGTCAAAGCTCCAGCAGGGCTCGTCGTTCTCGTCCAGCGACATGTCGACGTCGTCGTCATTGGACGCCAGGGGCCAGATGGTGGACGAGCAGGAGCTGGTGCTCAACCCACAGCTCAACACGGCGCTGCGCCGGCAGATGATCCACATGGCCACGTCGGGCATCATCGAGTCCGTGGAGCACTTCCACCTCATGAACCAGCGCATCCAGTCGAACCAGACGTTCCACCTGGACTGGGAGCGCTCCAAGCAGCGCGACCTGCTCGCCATGAGCTCGTCTGAGTCGTTCACTGTTGCCCATCGACTTGGTAACAACACTGCGAAGCGCAACTCGGTGATCCAGGTGGTTGAAGCACGTGACAAGACGTCGACAACCCCGCGGTTCTCGTTCTTACCGGTCGCCATGAAGGAGATGCAGTTCTACGATTTCCAGCCGCGCGTGTTCGCGTCCATCCGCGGGCTCTATGGCGTGGACGACGCCGAGTACATGTTCGCGTTCCGCTCGACGATCAACGAGCGCATTAGCGAGGGTCGCAGCGGCGCCTTCGTGTTCAACACGTGCGACCGCAAGTACCTCGTGAAGAGCATGACGTCGGACGAGAAGTCGGTGCTGCTCGAGCTGCTGCCGTCGTACCTGCGGTACCTCAAGTGGAACCCGCAGACGCTGCTGCCGCGCTTCCTGGGCTTCCACGCCATGAAGATGTACGGCCAGATCTTCTACTTCGTCGTCATGGGCAACATCCTGAGCACGTCCGAGCCGATCCACCGCCGTTACGACATCAAGGGCTCCTGGGTCGACCGCAACGCTCCCGCGTGTGTGCTGGGCGAGAAGTACCGCTGCTCCAAGTGCAATCGGTTCTTCAAATTTGGCAGTACAGGTGGTAGAGACTCCATACCTTGTGACGCCATGGGTGGGGCCGACCACTACCCGGATATCACGCTGCGCGACAACGACCTGAAGAAGCGCCTGAAGCTTGAGTCGGCCACGGCGGCCACGCTGCTCAAGCAGCTCACCCGCGACAGCAACTTCCTCGCCAGCATGGGCATCATGGACTACAGTCTGCTCATCGGCACGCACTACTCGCACTTCAAGATCACGACCAGACCCAAGGTTGTGACTGTGGCGAAGCCTAGTGTCCCAGAGCTCGAGCGCGAGTCGCTGAGTGGTTCAGACGACAAGGAGTTCGTGCACGTACTGGTGCAGCAGCAGCCGCCGCTAACGAGTGGCGGCCAGGACGGCAACGGCGAAGAGGCTGAGGAAGTCGTGTGCGAGCCTGAAGAGCACCCGCAACAGCAGAGCCGTCACCAGCAGGTCCGCAAAGACACAGGCCACAACCAGAGCCACTGCTACCGCGCGCACCAGGTCTCGGGTCCGAGCGCGTACTACTTTGGGCTCGTGGACATCCTGCAGCGGTGGACACTGGGCAAGCAGGCCGAGCGCGTGTACAAGGTGCACGTGCTACGCAAGTCCGCGCGCGGCGTGTCGGCCATGGCCCCCAAGCCCTACGCACACCGCTTCCAGCAGAAGATGGCGCAGCTCTTCAGCAGCAACTCAGTGGCGGCCTCGCAGTTCAGTCCCGACGAGCAGAGCGCAGTGGACAACCGCGTGTAGCAGGAAGTAATTATAGGCTTGTGCCATTCAAGGTCGCAGACAAACAGGCTGGTCCTTGTTATTATTATGAACGCGTTCTCGTCGCGGCTGTCAATCTTCATCGCTCACTTCTTCCTCACTCGCCTGCATGAGCCTGCCAAGCCAGTGACTGAGCCACATTCGAGACACTGAGTCTAACTCTCGTGCCTGCCACCACCAGATGCTCCCGCCACTGAACCTCGCTGAGAGCAAGAGCGGATTCTTCTCGCGCAAGCGGGTCGACGGCCGCGGCCCCAACGTCAGCAGCACCGCGAATAGTGCCACCACTGCGTCCCCACGAGCGCGAAGACCGTCAGTGCCGCGCTCAACTTCCAGTAGCAGCAGCTCGTCAATAACAAGTCCACGAGACGCCTTTGGACCAGCTCGCACGCCTCGAGACGGGGCTTCAAGCAGCAGAAATCCGTTCCTGAGCCCAACACCAGACGCATTATTGCAAGAGCCGACACTGTGGACGTCTTCATCAACACCGTCAGCCGACAGGACGCCGCTGGAGGACATCTCCATGATCCCGCGCGAGTTCTTCGTGTTCGAGACGAACGCCGTGCTGGCCGTGAGCCAGTTCCCGCCGACGCAGTACCAGTCGCGCTTCAGCCCCCGCAGGAGCCTCTGGGAGACCGTCGTGTTCCCCGCTTTATCGCCTCAGACGCGGCAGCAGGTGCTCTTCCTGCAGCAGGCGCTAGCCAAGATGCGCGCGGCGCTCGAGTCCTCTAAGGGTGGACACTATGGAGGCGATGAGTCGCGAATGAAGCAGCTCGTGGCGTACACGCAGGAGGAGTTCCGCGTCTACTCGCTCTGCTTCCACGAGCTCATTCGGCAGATCAAGTGCATCTGCAGAGAGCAGAGCGAGCTGCTCTTCGAGATCCGTGAGCACTACGACGCGGCGCTCAGTCGTCTACTCGAACAGATCAGTCAGCTCCAGGCACTTGTGGACAAGCAGCAGCAGCAGATCGGCGACCTGGTCTCGCAACACGACCAGGCTCTGCGTTCGAATGACGCGCTGCTAGAGCAGGCGCTAAGAGACCAGGCGAGCCAAGGGAAGGCGCTGCTGAGTGGCGAGAACAGGCGGCAAAGGAGACAGACGAGAAGGCGAAGGTGCTGCGAATGCCAGAGCGACAATGGTAATGATGATCCCGATGGCTCAGGTTCGGACGACGACAACGACGATGATGACGACACCAGTGACGACGACTGCGACGACGAGGAGCTCGCGTGGCGCCGGCAGCGACGCCGCAACTGCGTGCAGCTGGACGCGCTCCATCGCTCGCGCAAGCGCGACTCGGTCGGGGAGGAGAACGTGGCGGCCGCGCGGCTGCAGAGCGCGTACCACAAGTACCACCTGCGCAAGGAGCAGCACCGTCTAGCGCTGCGCGAGGAGAAGAACATCGCGGCGCTCGACATCCAGCGCTCGTACCGAGGGTTCAAACAGCGGCAGCTCGCACTCCACAGACGCGCAGTGGTGCAGGTGATCCTGAAAAGACGCAAGGAGGCGGCGGCCATCGAGCTGCTGCAGGCGAACGTGCGCTCGTACTTGCTCAAGCAGAAGAAGGAGGAAAGTAAGAAGCTCAAGCGCTCGGCGGCGGCTGCGGCCACGAGGGCCTTGAGTAATGCTACTGCCACTGACACCAAGTTGAGCGATGGCTCTGGAAATTCTGGTGCTCTTATGGGTGACTCTGGTGCGAACCCGGAGTCTCAGGAAGCTCCTCAACACAGCAGAGCAATGAACGATGGTGAGCACGCAGAGAGCGATGCACGAGCGATCCTCATGAACTTCCTCGACAAGTTCAGTGAGCTGACGCTCGCGATCTCCGCACTCCAGACTGGGTGCAAGGCAATGAGCGTTGCCAGCAGCCATCCTGAGGCTATTCCCTCAAGTACACTACCTGAAAGACACCAGGATGACCAGATTGAGGAGAAGCTCCAGCAGGCAGAGGAACTCGTGCGGCTCTTCCACGCAGCAGTGGCCTCGCTCCGAGACGCGTCGCCTTCACATAACCAAGACACTGGTGTCCTTGATGACGAGAACCAAGTTGTTCGCTCAAATCGTGAACACTGTACGTCTGCTGGTGCTGAGCCCACCCTGTCACAGTCAACCTCCACGTCCTCGCTCGACCTTCAATTCCTGCCGTTTGACGTGTTTGCAGACCTGAACGAGCACGAAACGATCAACCGTGACCACAGGGCAAGCATCAGCAGCCGCGGCACCAGCAGAGACAGCGTGGTGTCCATTCCTGCGATGGCAGCTGCTGATCCCAGACGCCGACTGAGCACCATCTCTTTTTCACCACAGCCACCAGTTTCAACAACCTCACCCGGACAGAGCGACCGACAAGGCGAGACGCAGCACAATGGAGACTTCAACCTGGACGAGTCGCTCTGGAACGCCGAACTCAGCGCCACTCAGCTGAACGAGAACGCACTCACGCAGGTGCGCTACGCGGAGCTGCTGAGTGAGCTGCTGGCATCTTCTCGCGACACGAAGAAGAGGTTCGTATGGCTCAAACAGTTCATCAGCGATACGTACGACACGGTCGTGGGGAAGCTGAGAGAGCTGCCGCTGTGGGCATTGCAGCGCTTCGTGAAGGCGCGTTGCTCTCTCGCCATGTCGCTCGACGAGTGGCAGGACACCAACCACGGCCACCAGCGCATTAACAGCATCCACGGCAACAAAGAGGACCTGGTGCTGGCGTCCCTGAACCTGGCAGACCTCATCCGCGACCACTTCCGCTGCCAGTTGGGGCTCAAGCACCTCGTGGACAGTGCGATCGCCAATTTACACACCTGTCTCGACAATTTCAAGGCGATCGACCCGGACATCCACCGATTTCACGCGTTTCTCAACATGGAGAGGTCCCACGACGAGCTCTTGTTCTTCTGTGTGTGTCGCCACCTGGCGTCCCAGGGCTTAGGCGACGGGTCTTCAGCAGACCACCGCCAGCCAGTTTTCCATCACAACACCATGCGAGAGCTCCTTGAGCTCCCACAGGCGCTAAGTATCGCCAAGACGCTCTTCCGCGTCGACGATGAGGATGCGATTCGCAAAGCCGATGCAAGTGCGATTGAGGTCGAGAATGCTGTCTACAGGCGCTACCAGCCGTCGAGCGCTTTCAGCCAGTTTGAAGCAGTACTCAGTCGGTACTACCTCACGATTGAGCATGCTGCGCATGGTGTGAGACCAGGTGACGAGGATTATGGCGGCGAGACAGCTGAATGTCTTGACTGGACACCCCAGAGCTCTCACAGTGTGGGCAGAAGACCGCTGATGGGTGCCTCGCCTCGGTCACTCGTGGGTCTCCCGCCGGGATCCATGACTCGCCCGACCAACGTTAACCAGTTCCACGCCAAGCAGTTCCATGGAGTCGCGCCTCGAAGTCCCTGCGTGCGTCGTCAGTACCAACAGAGGCCGGGGTCTGCTGCCACTCTCAAGTGGGTGCACTTTGACGATTTCGTCGATTTGCTGCTCAAGTACCAGTCCGAGATGAGCCACTTCCACCTCTTTGCGCGCTGGGCTCGCGAGTTGTACGCCACTACCGTGGCTGCTAATAGTCATGAGGACGCATCAGACCCAGAGAAAGCCCCCATTCAGCTGCTGAGCGACGCGCAGTTCGTCGATGCGCTCGTGGCGTACTCGCTCGGCCCCACGGAACGCGAGCTCACCAACATCTTCCACAACGCGCTCCGGCAGCGCGCTCTTCAGCAGTGGATGCCGCCACGCGTGTTCACGTCGGTTGTGCTGTTCATGCTGCGCAATGGACTGCTGAGCGTCTCGAACTTCCGTCCGCAGGGTACAACCACAAGCAGCAACAATGCGAGAGGAGGAGCTGGTGAGGGCCTGAACAACAGACACCAGTCGATTCGCGCTCAGGACAAGGACAAGCGCTGGATGCGGCTCGCGCTCAAGTGGCGCAGCCACGAGGCCGAGTTCGAGAAAGCCCTCGAGGCGCTCTACGAGTCTCCAGTCACTGGCGAGGGCGGCAGCAGTGGCGACCAAGCGACGAGGCTGCTACAGCTGCGCAACGAGCTCTACAAGCTCTTCATCAGCACCTCCGGGACGGACAACCTGCAGAGAGCGGAGGACCTCTATGAGCTGATCCGCACGGGGCTGAACGAGGCGAAGGCGCCGGGGGGGATCGACATCTCCGGCGTGTACCAAGATGTCGACGATGAAGACGACCACTATGGGGGCTCGCAGAGGCGAGCAGGAGGACAGGTGGACAGCTCGCATCTTGGTCTGCACCACAGGAGCCAAGTGCCAGAGGAGGCGGGCGAGGAGGGCTCGGCGTGGGAGACCGACTCGACAGCCTAAGCGATCTTGATGATGACAAGGAACAAAATGAAGCCATGCTGCAATCTGAGACGGTGCCGAATAAATGCCGGTACAGTATCGACAAAAGTGAATTACCGGTATGGGACTAGTAAGGTACAAATCAGGGAGTATCCAACCAACTTCATCTCAACACGACCGTCCAAAAAGCTCGATGAGCGCGACGAGAATGAGGGCGACGCCACCGCTGGTGCGGCGCTTCCTGCTGCTGCTGCTGATGATGATAGCATGCGTGTGTGTAGACGCTGTTGCAGCAACTGACGAACTCAGCGTGATCAAAGTGCCGACGGGCGTGACGACCGTCGTGCTGGACGGCGAGGTGACACAGGTGATCGAGTGCCGCGTGGTTGCGCACTCGGTCGTGCGCGTCGAGATGGCGCTCGAGGACGGCAACGGCACGCGCTTCAACGCGCTCGTGGTGCCGCGCGTGGTCGTGTTCTCCAATGCGAACGCCTCGGGGACGCCACCCGTGCTGCAGAGGCAGCAGTTCACGCTCTCCGGGCGCGTCGAAGGACGCTTTTACCTCACGTACACGCTCTCAGGCGACACGGAGCTCTACCAGCTGAGCGCCGAGAGCTCCGTCATCTCGGTGATCGACGCGAGCCAGGGCTGGGAGGGCATCTGGTACGAGCTGGCGTTCAACTTGGCGCTCTTTGCGGCGGGCATGGCGTTCTTTGTCTGGCGCCGCATGCACCGCCTCGAGCTGCCGATCTGGAAGGGCCACCACGCGGGGCTCTTTGAGCGCGCCAACTACGACGACCTAGACCCGACAGTCTTCAAGAACACGTACCGCGACATCATGGGCGACACGGTGCGCGAGCGCGTGAAGAAGTTCATGGCCGTGGGAACCCACGGCGCGTACATTTGTCACACGTGCGGTATCCCCGCGGCGCTCAACTTGCAGTTCCACGTCGACGCGGGTCATTTGTTTGCGGTGCTGACGTTCTTCAGCCTGGCTGTCATGCTCCCAGTGGTACGCGACAATGTGCACAAGTGTGGATTCTCATAGTAGCTCTTGGGCTGACGTGGCTCTTCTTCTTGTATATGCTGCGCATTAGAACTACGTGTCTGGCAAAGCCGACCATGACGCGTCGTTCCAGCAGACGACGTTCAGCAACGTGCCGCTCGAGAGCGAGTGGTACTGGGCGCACGTGGCCTATTGCTACTTGGTGGCAGCTTGCGTGCTCGTGTTCATCTTGCGCCAGTCGCAGCTCGCGTCCACGCTGCAGAAGCGCACGAAGCGCATCGTGGGCGCGCGCAGCCTGCTGATCCACCACGGACTTCCGCCTTCGTTCACGAGCAAGAAACTCCGGGCGGCTCTAAAGGAGTACTTCCCCACGGGCGTCGACGAGGTCACGGTCATTGACGACCTCACGCAGGTGCACGCGATCCTACACCGCCGACGCGAGCTCTCGGACCAGCTCGAGCGCATGCGCATGCTGGACGCCAACTACGAGCACGGCACCATGTCGTGGAACCTGCTCTGCTGTCCCGGCTCGGTGCTCGTGCCGTCGCCCACCGAGGTGCTCGCGTCCTACTTGTGCTGCAAGCCTTGCCGGTACGCGTGTCGCCATGAGCAGGTCACCAGGTGTCTGTGTCCGGGCAAGTGGCGCCGCCGCATGCCCGCGTACTACTCGAGCGTCAAGAGCGACCGCGAGATCTTGGATCCGCGCGCGCGCTCGGCCATCGAGTCGCTCGACGAAGAGCTCGACTTCTTCCCGGAAGAGGCCATCAGAGTGTACAACACGCGCAAGTGCATGGGCGCGGCCTTCATCGTCTTCGAGTCGTCCACCAAGCGCAACGAGTTCGTGTGGCTCGTCAACTCGCACTCAATCACGGGGACAGTGCTCAACGCCATGCACAGCTGCTCGCTCTCGCGATCGGCAGACAAGAGTAACACTGGCGATGGTGATGAGCAAGAGTATGGCGCCGAGCGTGGGATTTCCAAACCCACTATGAGCAATGAGCTGGCGCCGTACCTGCCCAAGCTCGTGATGGAGAGCGCGCCAGAGCCCGACGACATCATCTGGATGAACCTCAAGTACCGTCCGTACTCGTTCACGGGCATCGTCGGCTTCCTCTTCCGCCAGGTCACGACGGTCTCCCTGCTGCTGCTCTTTTCGTCCCCCACCGCTGTGCTCGTGTACGTGAAACTCGACTCGAACAGCGCGTTCTACCAGGATCTGGAGGCGCGCCACTCGTTCCTCGTCACGCTCGTCGTTTCCTACCTCCCGTCGCTTTTGCTGGTGAGCTGTGTGTTGGATATTGGAATCGGTTGATGATGGTGAATGTCTGACTAAATGCCTTCTTGAATGTGTAGATCACGGTCAACTGGATCCTGCTGGCGTTCCTCTACTACGTGACGATGACGGAGCCGTCGATCAGCGACTCGCGCCGCACCAAGATCTTCCTCGTCAAGGGTTTCATCTACCTCGTGCTGGTGCGTCTCTCTCTCTCTCTCTCTCTCTCTCTCTCGTTTTGTTGCCACTTTCCATCGACATTTTCACCATCTGAGCCTAACATTGTCGGATTTTGTCAACATCGTCGGATTTCCTAAACTCTGTAGAGCTCGGTCTTCCTCCCAAGTATCGGAATCACGGCCGTGTACCTGGCGGTCTCGGACATCGGCGAGAGCGCGGGCACATCGTACGTCGAGTCGTTCCTCTACAAGGTCTCGGGCACGTTCTTCATCTCGTACGTGTGCCAGCGCACGTTCCTGGGCGCGATTCTCGACATCACGCGCAGTGCCGAGCGCAGCGCGTACCAGCCGTGGGTGCTCGCGCGCTCGGTCACGGACGAGGAGAAGAAGTTCAACAAGAAGCCCTGGCCGTACTTCTACGGCCACGACTACGCGCTCATCCTGAGCGTCTTCATGATGATCCTGCTGGGCACCGTAATGACGCCCATCATCACACCTTTCGGCGCGCTCTACTTCTACCTCAAGTACGCCACGACCAAGTACAACTTTCTGTACGTGATGCCCTTCAGCCCCGGCCGCGGCCACATCGCGCAGACCGCCGTCACGATCTCCTTCGCGTGTCTCGTGCTCTTCGAACTCATGATGACGTTCGTGTTCGTCCAGGTGGCGAACCAGAAGCAGATCACGGCCATGATCGTGCTGCTCTCGCTCACGGTCGCGTTCTACTTTTTGCGCATCTCGGGCGTGAGCGCCATCGTGCACCGGTCGCTCTCGGACCGCCGCAAGGACGCCAAGGGACCCAAGAGTTGTGCCGGCTCCGCTGCTGCTGAGCCAATCATTGACACGCACGGGCCATCGAAGCAAGGCGAGAAGACGCCACTGAGTGGCGCCCAGGTGCTCGCGCTCAAGGAGACGTATGCGGACCCGTACAAGGTGGCGCTCTCGATCTTCAAGCTCCTGGGCGTGAACCAGTTCCACCGCATGACCTCGCGCCGCACGCAGCTCATCTACGCGTTCTACCGCCTGCGCCGCCACGCGCAGTTGAAGGCCGCGGGGGTTGCGTCGCCGCCACCATCGCCAGCGCGCGTGCTGTTGAGCGAATTGGACGCCAAGGCTGGTGGGAATGAGGGAGAGACGCGTTCGCCTTCGTCTCGCGGCGCCCGCGCGTTCGCCACGTCGCCGTCGACTCGAAGCGCTGCAGGTAAAGCACATGATCTCGTTTGATTTTAAATATTAGAGAGTGAGCGAGATGGAGATGATGATGAAGATACACGACGGCAGTAGCTAGACAGATGACGTCCATGGGGGGAATGATGAATGCCTGGTGAGTAAGTGAGTGAGGGATCGGTTCTCAGGGCCAGAGGCTGCTGATGATCGAGGCTGCGCTGTTCACGATGAGGCAACTCACGATGCTCGCCGGCAGCATGAGGAAGAACGTGTGGAATACCTAACGACACACAAAGAAAGAGATGAACGTTGTCAGCTGTGTTGTTCAGTAACCACTTTATATAGACTGACAACTCAACGTGGTACTCACGTGTTCGTGCTGCAAAATCTGCTCGACGCGCGGGATCGTGAAGCCGAAGATGCGCTTGGGCGGCGCACCTGGGTCCGTCATGATCGCGTCCTGCTTGCAGAGTGGACAGCAGCTGCTCTGGCGCTCGAGCCACGGCTCAATGCAGTGCACGTGGTAGAAGTGCTGGCACGGGAGGACCTACAAAGATAGCATTCATCGCACAGCTTAGTCAGCCACTCATAACCAGCCAGAGAAGCATTGCGCTGCTACCTTGACGTCCACGCCCATCATGAAATCGTCGAGACAGATCGAGCACGTCTCTTCGTCACTACTGCCATCAGCTGTGCTGCCGCCCATGGCCGCCAGTGGGTAATGATGGTGCTCGTGGTAACGATGGTCATCATCGTCCTCATCGCCCTCGTCGTCCAGCGGGATGTGATCGATGACGTTCTGCTGCTCGAGCAGCTGCTGCAGCAGTCGGCGCTGCAGGTTGCGTCGGTACGCGGTCACGGGCAACTTCCTGGACGCGCGCGTGCGGCGTCTCTTGCCGATGAGCTGGAAGATCGCGGACGACATGAGGCTCAGGCCACTGTGTGAGAGGTGCAGACACACGTTAAGAACCATGTTCAGTATAGCAACAATACGAGTGCGGCCATCTGTACGAAGTGGCGCGGCGTGCCGCGTACCTGGAGAAGACGCAGACGACCGAGACGAGGAAGACATAGGCGACGATGCGCTTGAGCAGGCTGTTGCTCGTCTTGGACGACGGCACTGGGCATGACAACACACGATGCACAGGCAGAGTGAGTTGGTGGGAATGCCGGCTAACAAAGAAGCGAACGTATCATCATATGAGACGTACGCTCGCCGTCGCTGCTGAGCGTGAGCTTCACGGGGTTCCATGGCGCGGCGCTCTGCATCGAGTAGAGGATCTTGGCGCCCGCCGCGTAGGACACGAAGACCGACGGGATGTGGATGTCGGACGCGTGCTGGTCCTTCTGCATGATGATGTGGAACGGCGGTCTATGCAGTAGAACATGATAGAGAGAGCGTCACAGTCAGATATCCATCCACAGACACATATGCAGCATTCGAACACAACGAGCAAATGGAAACGCACTCGAGACGCAGCTCGCTGTCCATGACGATGACGGCGCTGGCGTTCGCGCGCTGCGCGTTCCAGACTTTCTGCACGAAGTTGCACTCGCCACGCATCACGAGCGCGATCTTGTCCGTCAGGTCCATGTGGCTCAGCGACTCGCACGCGTGGAACGGCGTCACTGGTACAGTAGACAAGCGAGTGCGGCTGGTTAGATACAAACTGTCCAAACAGCCTCACAGCAGGCAGGTCAATACCTGCGACGACGTCATAGTTGGAGAGCACGCCTTCTTCTAGGACCGTGCGGTTCGTGAACTCCCCCGACCTGTGACAGCAACGAACAGTCAGTCAAGCGACATGCATAACGACAACAGCAGAGACCAAATCAACAAGCGAGCAGCAGCGCCACGACTGGAGATAAAAGGCAGCGCCGACATCCACACGAGCAGCGACAACGTACACATGCGTGAGCACCTGGCAGAATGGACTAATGAATGCCACCAGAACAGATCGATCAGACCGAAAGTCAGCCGTCGGTCAGTGAGTTATGGGCTAGTGAGTTAGTTCCACTAGCCAAATAGAAATCTTGAGCAGCTTCACACAGAGAACCACCGAAGACACGCACCTTTCGATAACGAGCGCCTGCGAGACGCTGCTCGCCAGCGCGCCGAAGAGCGCGACGCAGACGGCGACGGAGCGGCGGCTCATGAGAGGCGAAGAGCGCGCGCCGCGGGTGCTTGGCGGCGGCAGCGACGCAGCCATTTTTGTTTGTTTCTGCGAACGACGGACTGAACTGTTGTGGAAAGTTCGGGAAAGCTTTTTAATGAAATGTAATTGTCAAAGCAATATGTTAGGAAAACTCTTTTCGCAAATGTCCTGGAGCGAGACGAACGCCATCGCGCTCGTGTTCTTCGCCACGTTCCTGCCGCGCGTGCTGGCCCGCCTCGTGGTCTTCGTGCTCACCAAGCTTCCCTCCATACGACAGTGCGACTGCTGCGGTTGCCATGGGTGCGACTCTCTACATGCGGCACTAGTACTGACAAACGCCATTATGGATGTGCCTATAGAACCGCGGAGGACTTTCGCAAGTCGTGCATGGGCTCGTCCGCGAACCCCATCTCGGCGTCGTTCGTGATCCTCGCGCTCAACCTCTCGAAGCTCAGCCCGGTCTTCTGCCACTGCACATGTACATCTGGGGCGTGTTCTTCCCCGTCCGGCTCAACTTGCTCTTCAACGTCGTCGAGAGCGCGCGTACTGTTTGTTATACTTGCATTCGACTCATTCGTGTGTGCCATGCTTATCGAGTAGCTTACCCCTCTCTCCAGTATCTACCCATGGCACCTCGAATTGGGTACGCGTGTGTGTGTATTGAACAACAGCTCGCGAAATCGCCGCGAGTCTTTTTGCGTTTTCTACCGATCGAGATGGGAATGGCAGGATGGCCAACAAGTGAGCAACAAGTGAGCGTGCTTCTTGAAGCAACGACGCCACAGACCTGCTCATGCGCGCAAGCACGCGGACGTCTCCGCGCAGGAAAGCAAGTCGCGTTGCTGGCTGAGAGAGGTGCGGCTTTGCGATGTTGAGGAGCTCATTGGCGAAAGCAGTTCATGGCGTTTGGCTTGGAGTTTGGCTTGAATTCAAGTCCTTGCTTATGCACGTAATATATATCACTAATGATAGGCCAGATTCGATTGTGCCGTTTGAGCTGGAATTTGTATGGATTCAACCATTTGAAGAATGATGGTAAACATGATGTCATCATTCTTCAACGAGCGTCTATGTTGCTCGTTCTGGCGAGGTTGGCGCAACCTCAATCGGAGGAGTGACTGTCGTTAGAGCAACCGCAGTATGATTCGCTTTGAAATACGGTCTCGGTGAATCTTCCATAACACACATTTGAACTTTGCACAATCAACCATTTGAAGCGTCTAAATTAATACTACGTGTTATTTGCCGCCCGAAATAGCTCGTCAGTCCCCTGAAAAGCTCGTGAACATCCGTGGGTTTCCCCACGCTCACTATCGCCTTCACTTCCGCCGGACTGGGCGTGACACCTTGCGGCGCAGCGACGTGCTCGAAGAAGCCATTTGACCTTGGCTCCACTTTGCTTGTCGGAGTGGCCATCCCTCGAAAAGCAAACGGCGCTCCACATCTTAATGACACTGCTAGAAGCACACGCAACCTTCGTTATTCCATACTCACAAAAAGAAGTACAGCCTTCGACAACAACAGCAACACTC